>RPOG01004140.1:19590-42647 GCA_008086565.1 Thalassoma bifasciatum
GTTAAAACCCAGATTTCTAGCATTCAGGCCAGTCAAAGTAAATTTAAAACCCAGTTTAGACTGTATAAAATAAGTTAAAACCCAGATTTCTAGCATTAAGGCCAGTCAAAGTACATATATGAGCAGGTTGATTCTGTATTAAATAGGATAAAACCCAGAGTTCTAGCATTCAGGCCAGTCAAAGTACATTCATAAACTAGTTTATACTGTATTAAATAAGTTAAAACCCGAATTTCTAGCATTATAACCAGTCAAAGTGCATTTAAAACAAAGTTTCGACTGTATAAAATAGGTTAAAACCAAGATTTCTAGTATTGACGACAGTCAAGGTACATTTAAAACCAAGTTTAGATGAAATAAAATGAGTTCAAACCAAGATATTTAGCATTAAAACCAGTTAAGGTACATTCAAAACCCTGTTTAGACTGTATAAAATGAGTTAAAACCCAGATTTCTAGCATTAAGGCCAGTCAAGGTGCATTTATAATCAAGTAAATGCTGTATAAAATAAGTTCAAACCCAGATGTTTAGCATGACAACCAGTCAAAGTACATTTAAAACCCTATTTTAGACTGTATTAAATAGGTTAAAACCCTGATTTCTAGCATTGAGGTGAGTCAAATTACATTTATAACCAAGTTTAGACCGTATAAAATAAGTTAAAACCCAGAGTTCTAGCATTCAGGCCAGTCAAAGTACATTTAAAACCAAGTTTAGACTGTATAAAATAAGTTAAAACCCAGATTTCCAGCATTGAGGCCAGTCAAAGTGCATTTATAACCAAGTTTATAATGTATTAAATAGGTTTAAACCCAGATTTCTAGCATTCAGGCCAGTCAAAGTACATTTAAAACCAAGTTTATAATGTATTTATTAGGTTTAAACCCAGATTTCTAGCATTCACGCCAGTCAAAGTACATTTTAAATGCTGTTTAGACTGTAGAAAATAGGTTAAAACCCAGATTTCTAGCATTCAGGCCAGTTAAAGTACATTTATAACCTAGTTTAGACCGTATAAAACAAGTTAAATCCCAGATTTCTGGCTTTGAGGCCAGTCAGAGTACATTTAAACCAAGTTAAGACTGTATAAAATAGGTTTAAACCCAGATTTTTAGCATTAAAACCAGTCAAGGTACATTTTAAACCCTGTTTAGACTGTAGAAAATAAGCTTAAAACCAAGATTTCTAGCTTTGAGGCCAGTCAAAGTGCATTTATAACCAAGTTTATAATGTATTTAATAGGTTAAAACCCAGATTTCTAGCATTGAGGCCAGTCAATGTACATTTATAATCAAGTTAAGACTGTATAAAACAAGTTAAATCCCAGATTTTTAGCATTGAGGCCAGTCAAAGTGCATTCATTACCAAGTTTCGACTGTATAAAACAAGTTAAATCCCAGATTTCTAGCATTGAGACCAGCCAAAATACAATCATAACCTAGTTTAGACTGTATAAAACAAGTTAAAACCAAGATTTCTAGCATTGAGGCCAGTCAAAGTGCATTTACAACCAAATTAAGACTGTATAAAATAGGTTATTACCAAGATTTCCAGCATTGAGGCAAGTCAAAGAGCATTTAAAACCAAGTTTACTACTTTATTTTACTCAAGTCTGCCAGATCTGGCATTAAAACCAGTCAAGGTACATTTTAAACCCTTTTTTGACTTTATATCATAGGTGAACACCCAGTTTTCTAGCATTGAGGTCAGTCAAAGTGCATTTAAAACCAAGTTTAGAGTAAATCAAACTAGTTAAATCCCAGATTTCTAGCATTGGGGCCAGTCAAAGTACATTCATAACCAAGTTTTGACTGTTTTTAACAACTTTAATCCAAGATTTCTAGCATTAAAACCAGTCAAAGTACATTCATAACCTAGTTTAGACTGTACAAAAATTGTTAAAACCCAGATTTCCAGCATTNAGGCCAGTCAAAGTGCATTTATAATCAAGTTAAGACTGTATAAAACAAGTTAAATCCCAGATTTTTAGCATTGAGGCCAGTCAAAGTGCATTCATTACCAAGTTTCGACTGTAATTTTGTTCAATTTAGGGTCTAAAGATCGTAACTCCGGTCGGTTTTATGTTAGTATTGGATCAAATCTGACATATTTTGTTCAATTTTGGTTCTAAAGATCGTAACTCCGGTCAGTTTCACGTAAATGTTGGTTTAATTCTGACATATTTTATCCAATAAACCAAGATTTCCAGCATTGAGGCAAGTCAAAGAGCATTTTAAACCCTGTTTAGACTGTATTAAATAGGTTAAAACCCTGATTTCTAGCATTGAGGTGAGTCAAAGTACATTTATAACCAAGTTTAGACCGTATAAAATAAGTTAAAACCCAGAGTTCTAGCATTCAGGCCAGTCAAAGTACATTTAAAACCAAGTAAAGACTGTATAAAATGAGTTAAAATCCAGATTTCTAGCATTAAGGCCAGTCAAGGTGCATTAATAATCAAGTAAATGCTGTTTAAAATAAGTTCAAACCCAGATGTTTAGCATGACAACCAGTCAAAGTACATTTAAAACCCTATTTTAGACTGTATTAAATAGGTTAAAACCCTGATTTCTAGCATTGAGGCCATTTAAAGTACATTTTAAACCCTGTTTAGACTGTATAAAATAAGTTAAAACCCAGATTTCTAGCTTTGAAGTTAGTCAAAGTACATTTATAAGCAAGTTCAG
The DNA here is from genome assembly GCA_008086565.1 of Thalassoma bifasciatum. Classification (NCBI taxonomy): domain Eukaryota; kingdom Metazoa; phylum Chordata; class Actinopteri; order Labriformes; family Labridae; genus Thalassoma; species Thalassoma bifasciatum. Next base: position 22,278 of record RPOG01004140.1, read on the forward strand.
ACTGTATAAAATAAGTTAAAACCCAGATTTCTAGCATTCAGGCCAGTCAAAGTACATATTAAACCCTGTTAAGACTGTAGAAAATAGGTTAAAACCCAGATTTCTAGCATTCAGGCCAATCAAAGTAAATTTTAAACCCTGTTTAGACTGTATAAAACAAGTTAAAACCCAGATTTCTAGCTTTGAAGTTAGTCAAAGTACATTTATAAGCAAGTTCAGACTGTATAAAATAAGTTAAAACCCAGATTTCTAGCATTCAGGCCAGTCAAAGAACATATTAAACCCTGTTAAGACTGTAGAAAATAGGTTAAAACCCAGATTTCTAGCATTCAGGCCAATCAAAGTAAATTTTAAACCCTGTTTAGACTGAATAAAACAAGTAAAAACCCAGATTTCTAGCTTTGATGCCAGTCAAAGTGCAAATAAAACCAAGTTTCGACTGTATAAAACAAGTTAAATCCCAGATTTCTAGCATTGAGGCCAGCCAAAATACAATCATAACCTAGTTTAGACTGTATAAAACAAGTTAAAACCAAGATTTCTAGCATTGAGGCCAGTCAAAGTGCATTTACAACCAAATTAAGACTGTATAAAATAGGTTATTACCAAGATTTCCAGCATTGAGGCAAGTCAAAGAGCATTTAAAACCAAGTTTAGATGAAATAAAATGAGTTCAGACCCAGATTTCTAGCATTGAGGCCAGTCAAAGTACATTTTAAACCAAGTTAAGATGAAATAAAATGAGTTCAGACCCAGATCTGGCATTAAAACCAGTCAAGGTACATTTTAAACCCTTTTTTGACTTTATATCATAGGTGAACACCCAGTTTTCTAGCATTGAGGTCAGTCAAAGTGCATTTAAAACCAAGTTTAGAGTAAATCAAACTAGTTAAATCCCAGATTTCTAGCATTGGGGCCAGATAAAGTATTTATACAGTGCATTTATAACCAAGTTTTTGTAACCCACCATCAAAGTACAGCTTTGGATTTAAAGATGTATCTAAACATTATTTGAGGAACGTATCTATTTGTGAGATAGTGAAATTTGCATTTTCTGTAGTTTAACTGTTGTGGTTCAAAGTAGCCACTAGATGGCGCTTGATATATGCACTATGCAGTGAAATTCAGTAGACCTCAGCATTGCATGCTAGGGTTAGGGCACTGATGCTATCTCTGAAGTAAAAACAACGATACAGCCACGAGCGTAGTTAACGGTTGAGTGCCAGAAAAAAAGCCTGAGAAAAAACGATTTATTTTTATGTTGTCAAGTGTTTTTTATGTTGAGAAGTTTTGCTTGACTGTATTAAATAGGTTAATACCCAGATTTCTAGCATTAAGGCCAGTCAAAATGCATTGTTAACCAAGTTTAGATGAAATAAAACAAGTTAAAACCCAGATTTCCAGCATTGAGGCCAGTCAAAGTGCATTTATAACCAAGTTTATAATGTATTAAATAGGTTTAAACCCAGATTTCTAGCATTCAGGCCAGTCAAAGTACATTTAAAACCAAGTTTATAATGTATTTATTAGGTTTAAACCCAGATTTCTAGCATTCACGCCAGTCAAAGTACATTTTAAATGCTGTTTAGACTGTAGAAAATAGGTTAAAACCCAGATTTCTAGCATTCAGGCCAGTTAAAGTACATTTATAACCTAGTTTAGACCGTATAAAACAAGTTAAATCCCAGATTTCTGGCTTTGAGGCCAGTCAGAGTACATTTAAACCAAGTTAAGACTGTATAAAATAGGTTTAAACCCAGATTTCTAGCTTTGAGGCCAGTCAAAGTACATTCATAACCAAGTTTTGACTGTTTTTAACAACTTTAATCCAAGATTTCTAGCATTAAAACCAGTCAAAGTACATTCATAACAAGTTAAGACTGTACAAAAAATGTTAAAACCCAGATTTCCAGCATTGAGGCCAGTCAAAGTGCATTTATAATCAAGTTAAGACTGTATAAAACAAGTTAAATCCCAGATTTTTAGCATTGTCCGGTCAGTTTCACGTAAGTAATGGTTCAAAGCTGACATATTTTGTTCAATTTAGGGTCTAAAGATCGTAACTCCGGTCGGTTTTATGTTAGTATTGGATCAAATCTGACATATTTTGTTCAATTTTGGTTCTAAAGATCGTAAGAGGCCAGTCAAAGTGCATTTACAACCAAATTAAGACTGTATAAAATAGGTTATTACCAAGATTTCCAGCATTGAGGCAAGTCAAAGAGCATTTAAAACCAAGTTTAGATGAAATAAAATGAGTTCAGACCCAGATTTCTAGCATTGAGGCCAGCCAAAATACAATCATAACCTAGTTTAGACTGTATAAAACAAGTTAAAACCAAGATTTCTAGCATTGAGGCCAGTCAAAGTGCATTTACAACCAAATTAAGACTGTATAAAATAGGTTATTACCAAGATTTCCAGCATTGAGGCAAGTCAAAGAGCATTTAAAACCAAGTTTAGATGAAATAAAATGAGTTCAGACCCAGATTTCTAGCATTGAGGCCAGTCAAAGTACATTTTAAACGTTCAATTCTACTTTATTTTACTCAAGTCTGGGTCTAGACCGTAATTTTGGTCAGTTCCATGTAAAATTTGGGAAAAAACTGAAATATAGTATCCACTTGTGGGTCAAAAGATCGTAACTCCAGTCAGTTTCACGTAAATTTTGGTTCAAATCTCATTTAGTTTGATCAATTTAGGGTCTAAAGATCGTAACCCCGCAGATAAAGTATTTATACAGTGCATTTATAACCAAGTTTTTGTAACCCACCATCAAAGTACAGCTTTGGATTTAAAGATGTATCTAAACATTATTTGAGGAACGTATCTATTTGTGAGATAGTGAAATTTGCATTTTCTGTAGTTTAACTGTTGTGGTTCAAAGTAGCCACTAGATGGCGCTTGATATATGCACTATGCAGTGAAATTCAGTAGACCTCAGCATTGCATGCTAGGGTTAGGGCACTGATGCTATCTCTGAAGTAAAAACAACGATACAGCCACGAGCGTAGTTAACGGTTGAGTGCCAGAAAAAAAGCCTGAGAAAAAACGATTTATTTTTATGTTGTCAAGTGTTTTTTATGTTGAGAAGTTTTGCTTGACTGTATTAAATAGGTTAATACCCAGATTTCTAGCATTAAGGCCAGTCAAAATGCATTGTTAACCAAGTTTAGATGAAATAAAACAAGTTTNTCTATTTGTGAGATAGTGAAATTTGCATTTTCTGTAATTTAACTGTTGTGGTTCAAAGTAGCCACTAGATGGCGCTTGATATATGCACTATGCAGTGAAATTCAGTAGACCTCAGCATTGCATGCTAGGGTTAGGGCACTGATGCTATCTCTGAAGTAAAAACAACGATACAGCCACGAGCGTAGTTAACGGTTGAGTGCCAGAAAAAAAGCCTGAGAAAAAACGATTTATTTTTATGTTGTCAAGTGTTTTTTATGTTGAGAAGTTTTGCTTGACTGTATTAAATAGGTTAATACCCAGATTTCTAGCATTAAGGCCAGTCAAAATGCATTGTTAACCAAGTTTAGATGAAATAAAACAAGTTTAAACCCAGATTTCTAGCATTGAGGCCGGTCAAAGTGAACTTATAACCAAGTTTCGACTGTATAGAACAAGTTAAATCCAGATTTCTAGCATTGAGGCCAGTCAAAGTACATTCATAACCTAGTTTAGACTGTATAAAATATGTTTAAACCCAGATTTCTAGCATTAAGGCCAATCAAAGTGCATTTATAAGCAAGTAAATACTGTATAAAAAAAGTTAAAACCCAGATTTCTAGCATTCAGGCCAGTCAAAGTACATTCATAACCAAGTTTTGACTGTATTAAATAGGTAATAACCCAGATTTCCAGCATTGAGGACAGTCAAAGTGCATTTATAATCAAGTTAAGACTGTATAAAATAGGTTGAAACCCAGATTTCTAGCATTCAGGCCAGTCAAAGTGCAAATAAAACCTAGTTTAGATGAAATAAAACAATTTGAATCCCAGATTTCTAGCATTAAAACCAGTCAGAGTACATTTAAACCAAGTTTTGACTGTTTTAAACAAGTTAAATCCCAGATTTCAAGCATAAAAACCAGTCAAAGTACATTCATAAGCAAGTTTAGACTGTATAAAATAAGTTAAAACCCAGATTTCTAGCAATGGGGCCAATCAAAGTACATTTAAAACCTAGTTTCGACTGTATAAAATAAGCTTAAACCCAGATTTCTAGCATTCAGGCCAGTCAAAGTACATTTATAACCAAGTTTAGATTAAATAAAATGAGTTCAAACCCAGATTTTTAGCATTAAAACTAGTCAAAGTACATTTATAACCAAGTTTAGACTGTATAAAAAATGTTAAAACCCTGATTTCCAGCATTGAGGCCAGTCAAAGTGCATTTATAATCAAGTTTAGACTGTATATAATAGGTTTAAACCCAGATTTCTAGCTTTGATGCCAGTCAAAGTGCAAATAAAACCAAGTTTGGACTGTATAAAACAAGTTAAATCCCAGATTTCTAGCATTGAGGCCAGTCAAAGTGCATTCATTACCAAGTTTCGACTGTATAAAACAAGTCAAAACCGAGCGGCAACCTCCGGTCTGAAAAAATGAGACAACACGGAAGTGCTAAAAAGCTGCTGTTCCTCCAGTGACTGCTGGAGGCTGGCTCCAGAAGCACCGGAAGTACTGTGTTAGCAGACGGGAAAAAGGCCGTTTTCAGAGCCGAAATCGGCGTATTTAAAGCCTGGTACAAACTCTGTCTCCCGTCTGGATCGCTAATTTTGCTAACGGCTCCCACTGTGAGGGGGGGCGAATTTTTTTCTAACTCAGCCGTTTGGAAGATATTAGGATCGAGAGCTTACCCAATCAGAGCCACAGCACAGATCACGTGACTGACGGGCGCCCAATAGCTGTGAGTTTGGNATAAAACAAGTTAAAACCGAGCGGCAACCTCCGGTCTGAAAAAATGAGACAACACGGAAGTGCTAAAATCTGCTGTTCCTCCAGTGACTGCTTGAGGCTGGCTCCAGAAGCACCGGAAGTACTGTGTTAGCAGACGGGAAAAAGGCCGTTTTCAGAGCCGAAATCGGCGTATTTAAAGCCTGGTACAAACTCTGTCTCCCGTCTGGATCGCTAATTTTGCTAACGGCTCCCACTGTGAGGGGGGGCGAATAAAAAAGATTGAGTCGGCAAACCTTCTATAATCCTAGCTCTCGAATGGGTTAGTCTCGGTGTCGTGTCTAGTGCACTGACTGCCCGCGGGTTATCGACACTCAAACCCGTGAGCAGTGAGCAGGGTAAAGGTTATACCGGCGCGGGCGGCAAATCGGAGTTTTGTCTCGACGTCATTGTGACGGGTGACGTCACGGAGACTACATCCCTGTTTTATACAGTCTATGGTTAAAACCTAGATTTCTAGCATTCAGGCCAGTCAAAGTACATTTATAACCAAGTTTAGACTGTATAAAATAGGTTATAACCAAGATTTCCAGCATTGAGGACAGTCAAAGTGCATTTATAACCAAGTTTAGACTGTATAAAATAGGTTTAAACCCAGATTTCTAGCTTTGAGGCCAGTCAAAGTACATTCATAACCAAGTTTTGACTGTTTTAAACAAGTTAAATCCCGGATTTCTAGCATAAAAACCAGTCAAAGTACATTAATAACCAAGTTTCGACTGTATAAAATAAGTTATAACCACGATTTCTAGCATTCAGCCAGTTAAAGTACATTTATAACCAAGTTTAGACTGTATAAAACAAGTTAAATCCCAGATTTCTAGCATTCAGGACAGTCAAAGTGAATTTTAAACCAAGTTTAGACTGTATAAAATAGGTTTAAACCCAGATTTCTTGCCTTGAGGCCAGTCAAAGTGCATTTTAAACCAAGTTAAGACTGTATAAAATAGGTTTAAACCCCGATTTCTAGCTTTGAGGCCAGTCAAAGTGCATATAAAACCAAGTTGAGATGAAATAAAACAAGTTGAATCCCAGATTTCTAGCATTAAAACCAGTCAGATTGCATTAAAACAAAGTTTTGACTGTTTCAAACAAGTTAAATCCCAGATTTCTTGCATTAAAACCAGTCAAAGTACATTTTAAACCCTTTTAAGACTGTAGAAAATAGGTTTAAACCCAGATTTCTAGCATTGAGGCCAGTCAAAGTACATTAAAAACCAAGTAAATGCTGTATATAATAAGTTAAAACCAGGATTTCTAGCATGGAGACTAGTAAAAATACATTTATAACCAAGTTTAGATGAAATAAAATGAGTTCGAACCCAGATTTTTTAGCATTAAAACCAGTCAAAGTACATTTAAAACCCTGTTTAGACTGTATTAAATAAGCTTAAACCCAGATTTCTAGCAATGGGGCCAATCAAAGTACATTTATAACCAAGTTTAGACTGTATAAAACAAGTTAAATCCCAGATTTCTAGCATTCAGGAAAGTCAAAGTGCATTTTAAACCAAGTTTAGACTGTATAAAATAGGTTTAAACCCAGATTTCTTGCTTTGAGGCCAGTCAAAGTGCATTTTAAATCAAGTTTAGATGAAATAAAATGAGTTCAGACCCAGATTTCTAGCATTGAGGCCAGTCAAAGTATTTATACAGCATATTTATAACCAAGTTTTTGTAACCCCCATAAAAGTACAGCTTTGGTTTTAAAGATGTATCTAAACAATATTTCAGGAACGTCTCTATTTGTGAGATAGTGAAATTTGCATTATCTGTAATTTAACTGTTGTGTTTCAAAGTAGCCACTAGATGGCATTTGATTTATGCACAATGCAGTGAAATTCAGTAGACCTCAGCATTGCATGCTAGGATTAGGGCACTGATGCTATCTCTGAAGTAAAAACAACGATACAGCCACGAGCGTAGTTAACGGTTGAGTGCCAGAAAAAAAGCCTGAGAAAAAACGATTAATTTTTATGTTGTCAGGTTTTTTTTATGTTTAGAAGTTTTGCTTGACTGTATTAAATAGGTTAAAACCCAGATTTCTAGCATTAAGGCCAGTCAAAGTGCATTGTTAACCAAGTTTAGATGAAATAAAACAAGTTTAAACCCAGATTTCTAACATTGAGGCCGGTCAAAGTGAATTTATAACCAAGTTTCGACTGTATACAACAAGTTAAATCCAGATTTCTAGCATTAAGGCCAGTCAAAGTGCATTTATAAGAAAGTAAATACTGTATAAAACAAGTTAAAACCCAGATTTCTAGCATTAAGGCCAGTCAAAGTGCATTTATAAGCAAGGAAATACTGTATAAAACAAGTTAAAACCCAGATTTCTAATATTGAGGCCAGTCAAAGTACATTTTAAACCTAGTTTAGACTGTATAAAATAGGTTATAACCCAGAATTCCAGCATTGAGGACAGTCAAAGTGCATTTATAATCAAGTTTAGACTGTATAAAATAAGTTAAAACCCAGATTTCTAGCATTCAGGCCAGTCAAGGTGCATATAAAACCAAGTTTAGATGTAATCAAACAAGTTTAAACCCAGATTTCTAGCATTAAGGCCAGTCAAAGTGCATTGTTAACCAAGTTTAGATGAAATAAAACAAGTTTAAACCCAGATTTCTAGCATTGAGGCCGGTCAAAGTGAATTTATAACCAAGTTTCGACTGTATATAACAAGTTAAATCCAGATTTCTAGCATTGAGGCCAGTCAAAGTACATTCATAACCTGGTTTAGACTGTATAAAATATGTTATTTGGGTCTAAAGATCGTAATTCCGGTCAGTTTCACGTAAATATTCTTTCATTTATGACATATTTTGTTCAATTTTGGGTCTAAAGATTATAACTCCGGTCAGTTTCATGTAAAATTTGGATCAAATCTGACATATTTTATCCAATATTGGGTCTTAAGGTCGTAACTCCTGTCACAAAGTGCATTTATAATCAAGTTAAGACTGTATAAAATAAGTTAAAACCCAGATTTCTAGCATTCAGGCCAGTCAAGGTGCATATACAACCAAGTTTAGATGTAATAAAATGAGTTCAATCCCAGATTTTTTAGCATTAAAACCAGTCAAAGTACATTTAAAAACCCTTTTTAGACTGTAGAAAATAGGTTAAAACCCAGATTTCTAGCATTCAGGCCAGTCAAAGTACATTTTTAAGAAAGTAAATACTGTATAAAATAAAACAAGTTTAAACCCAGATTTCTAGCATTGAGGCCGGTCAAAGTGAATTTATAACCAAGTTTCGACTGTATAGAACAAGTTAAATCAAGATTTCTAGCATTGAGGCCAGTCAAAGTACATTCATAACCTAGTTTAGACTGTATAAATATGTTTTAACCCAGATTTCTAGCATTAAGGCCAGTCAAAGTGCATTTATAAGCAAGGAAATACTGTATAAAACAAGTTAAAACCCAGATTTCTAGCTTTGATGCCAGTCAAAGTGCAAATAAAACCAAGTTTAGATGAATTAAAACAATTTGAATCCCAGATTTCTAGCATTAAAACCAGTCAGAGTGCATTTAAACCAAGTTTTGACTGTTTAAAACAAGTTAAATCCCAGATTTCAAGCATTAAAACCAGTCAAAGTACATTCATAAGCAAGTTAAGACTGTATAAAATAAGTTAAAACCCAGATTTCTAGCAATGGGGCCAATCAAAGTACATTTAAAACCTAGTTTCAACTGTATAAAATAAGCTAAAACCCAGATTTCTAGCAATGGGGCCAATCAAAGTACATTTATAACCAAGTTTAGACTGTATAAAACAAGTTAAAACCCAGATTTCTAGCATTCAGGCCAGTCAAGGTGCATATAAAACCAAGTTTAGACTGTATAAAATAGGTTTAAACCCAGATTTCTAGCTTTGAGGCCAGTCAAAGTGCATTCATAACCTAGTTTAGACTGTATAAAAGAAGTTAAATCCCAGATTTCTAGCATGGAGAAGATTAAAGTGCATTTTAAACCGAGTTAAGACTGTATAAAATAGGTTTAAACCCAGATTTCTAGCTTTGAGGCCAGTCAAAGTACATTCATAACCAAGTTTTGACTGTTTTAAACAACTTTAATCCCGGATTTCTAGCATTAAAACCAGTCAAAGTACATTAGTAAGCAAGTTTAGACTGTATAAAAAATATTAAAACCCAGATTTCCAACATTGAGGCCAGTCAAAGTGCATTTATAATCAAGTTTAGACTGTATAAAATAGGTTTAAACCCAGATTTCTAGCTTTGATGCCAGTCAAAGTGCAAATAAAACCAAGTTTAGATGAAATAAAACAATTGGACTCCACGATTTCTAGCATTTAAACCAGTCAGAGTGCATTTAAACCAAGTTTTGACTGTTTAAAACAAGTTAAATCCCAGATTTCTAGCATTGAGGTGAGTCAAAGTGCATTTAAAACCAAGTTTCGCCTGTATAAAATAAGTTAAAACCCAGATTTCTAGCAATGGGGCCAATCAAAGTACATTTATAACCAAATTTAGACTGTATAAAACAAGTTAAAACCCAGATTTTTAGCATTCAGGCCAGTCGAGGTGCATATAAAACCAAGTTTAGACTGTATAAAATAGGTTTAAACCCAGATTTCTAGCTTTGAGGCCAGTCAAAGTGCATTTTAAACCAAGTTTAGACTGTATAAAAGAAGTTAAATCCCAGATTTCTAGCATGGAGAAGATTAAAGTGCATTTTAAACCAAGTTAAGACTGTATAAAATAGGTTTAAACCCAGATTTCTAGCTTTGAGGCCAGTCAAAGTATATTCATAACCAAGTTTTGACTGTTTTAAACAACTTTAATCCCGGATTTTTTAGCATTAAAACCAGTAAAAGTACATTCATAAGCAAGTTAAGACTGTATAAAAAATATTAAAACCCAGATTTCCAGCATTGAGGCCAGTCAAAGTGCATTTATAATCAAGTTTAGACTGTATAAAATAGGTTTAAACCCAGATTTCTAGCTTTGATGCCAGTCAAAGTGCAAATAAAACCTAGTTTAGATGAAATAATACAATTTGAATCCCAGATTTCTAGCATTTAAACCAGTCAGAGTGCATTTAAACCAAGTTTTGACTGTTTAAAACAAGTTAAATCCCAGATTTCTAGCATTGAGGCCAGCCAAAATACAATCATAACCTAGTTTAGACTGTATAAAACAAGTTATAACCAAGATTTCCAGCATTTAGGTGAGTCAAAGTGCATTTTAAACCTAGTTTAGACTGTATAAAATAGGTTTAAACCCAGATTTCTAGCTTTGAGGCCAGTCAAAGTACATTCATAACCAAGTTTTGACTGTTTTAAACAAGTTAAATCCCGGATTTCTAGCATTAAAACCAGTCAAAGTACATTAATATGCAAGTTTAGACTGTATAAAATAGGTTTAAACCCAGATTTCTAGCTTTGATGCCAGTCAAAGTGCATATAACACCAAGTTGAGATGAAATAAAACAAGTTGAATCCCAGATTTCTAGCTTTGAGGCCAGTCAAAGTACATTCATAACCTAGTTTAGACTGTATAAAATATGTTTAAACCCAGATTTCTAGCATTAAGGCCAATCAAAGTGCATTTATAAGCAAGTAAATACTGTATAAAACAAGTTTAAACCCAGATTTCTAGCATTCAGGCCAGTCAAAGTACATTCATAACCAAGTTTTGACTGTATTAAATAGGTAATAACCCAGATTTCCAGCATTGAGGACAGTCAAAGTGCATTTATAATCAAGTTTAGACTGTATAAAATAGGTTATAACCCAGATTTCCAGCATTGAGGACAGTCAAAGTGCATTTATAATCAAGTTTAGACTGTATAAAATAAGTTTAACCCCAGATTTCTAGCTTTGAGGCCAGTCAAAGTGCATTTTAAACTAAGTTAAGACTGTAAAAAATAGGTTTAAACCCAGATTTCTAGCTTTGAGGCCAGTCCAAGTACATTCATAACCAAGTTTTGACTGCTTATTAAACAACTTTAATCCCGGATTTCTAGCATTAAAACCAGTCAAAGTACATTCATAAGCAAGTTTGGACTGTATAAAAAATATTAAAACCCAGATTTCCAGCATTGAGGCCAGTCAAAGTGCATTTATAATCAAGTTTAGACTGTATAAAATGGGTTGAAACCCAGATTTCTAGCATTGATGCCAGTCAAAGTGCAAATAAAACCTAGTTTAGATGAAATAAAACAATTTGAATCCCAGATTTCTAGCATTAAAACCAGTCAGAGTACATTTAAACCAAGTTTTGACTGTTTAAAACAAGTTAAATCCCAGATTTCAAGCATTAAAACCAGTCAAAGTACATTCATAAGCAAGTTTAGACTGTATAAAATAAGTTAAAACCCAGATTTCTAGCAATGGGGCCAATCAAAGTACATTTATAACCAAGTTTAGATTAAATAAAATGAGTTCAAACCCAGATTTTTAGCATTAAAACTAGTCAAAGTACATTTATAACCAAGTTTAGACTGTATAAAAAATGTTAAAACCCAGATTTCCAGCATTGAGGCCAGTCAAAGTGCATTTATAATCAAGTTTAGACTGTATAAAATAGGTTTAAACCCAGATTTCTAGCTTTGATGCCAGTCAAAGTGCAAATAAAACCAAGTTTCGACTGTATAAAACAAGTTAAATCCCAGATTTCTAGCATTGAGGCCAGTCAAAGTGCATTCATTACCAAGTTTCGACCGTATAAAACAAGTTAAAACCGAGCGGCAACCTCCGGTCTGAAAAAATGAGACAACACGGAAGTGCCAAAAGCTGCTGTTCCTCCAGTGACTGCTGGAGGCTGGCTCCAGAAGCACCGGAAGTACTGTGTTAGCAGACGGGAAAAAGGCCGTTTTCAGAGCCGAAATCGGCGTATTTAAAGCCTGGTACAAACTCTGTCTCCCGTCTGGATCGCTAATTTTGCTAACGGCTCCCACTGTGAGGGGGGGCGAATTTTTTTCTAACTCAGCCGTTTGGAAGATATTAGGATCGAGAGCTTACCCAATCAGAGCCACAGCACAGATCACGTGACTGACGGGCGCCCAATAGCTGTGAGTTTGGGCACTCGTCACTCGTCCCATTTCCAATATGGCCGCGCCCGCCGTTTAGCCTCAAAACAGAGCTGCAGTAACAGACGGGTGACGTCACAGAGACTACGTCCCTGTTTTATACAGTCTATGGTTAAAACCAAGATTTCTAGCATTCAGGCCAGTCAAAGTGCATTTATAACCAAGTTTAGACTGTATAAAATAGGTTATAACCAAGATTTCCAGCATTGAGGACAGTCAAAGTGCATTTATAACCAAGTTTAGACTGTATAAAATAGGTTTAAACCCAGATTTCTAGCTTTGATGCCAGTCAAAGTGCATATAAAACCAAGTTGAGATGAAATAAAACAAGTTGAATCCCAGATTTCTAGCATTAAAACCAGTCAGATTGCATTTAAACAAAGTTTTGACTGTTTAAAACAAGTTAAATGCCAGATTTCTTGCATTAAAACCAGTCAAAGTACATTTTAAACCCTTTTTAGACTGAAGAAAATAGGTTTAAACCCAGATTTCTAGCATTAAGGCCAGTCAAAGTACATTTATAAGCAAGTAAATACTGTATAAAATAAGTTAAAACCCAGATTTCTAGCATTAAGGCCAGTCAAAGTACATTTATAAGCAAGAAAATACTGTATAAAATAAGTTAAAACCCAGATTTTTAGCATTAAAACCAGTCAAAGTACATTTAAAACCAAGTAAATGCTGTATAAATTAAGTTAAAACCCAGATTTCTAGCATGGAGACTAGTAAAAGTACATTTATAACCAAGTTTAGATGAAATAAAATGAGTTCAAACCCAGATTTTTTAGCATTGAAACCAGTCAAAGTACATTTAAAACCCTGTTTAGACTGTATAAAATAAGCTTAAACCCAGATTTCTAGCAATGGGGCCAATCAAAGTACATTTAAAACCTAGTTTCGACTGTATAAAATAAGTTATAACCACGATTTCTAGCATTCAGGCCAGTTAAAGTACATTTATAACCAAGTTTAGACTGTATAAAACAAGTTAAATCCCAGATTTCTAGCATTAAAACCAGTCAAAGTACATTCATAAGCAAGTTCAGACTGTATAAAATNAAAACCAGTCAAAGTACATTTAAAACCAAGTAAATGCTGTATAAATTAAGTTAAAACCCAGATTTCTAGCATGGAGACTAGTAAAAGTACATTTATAACCAAGTTTAGATGAAATAAAATGAGTTCAAACCCAGATTTTTTAGCATTAAAACCAGTCAAAGTACATTTAAAACCCTGTTTAGACTGTATAAAATAAGCTTAAACCCAGATTTCTAGCAATGGGGCCAATCAAAGTACATTTAAAACCTAGTTTCGACTGTATAAAATAAGTTATAACCACGATTTCTAGCATTCAGGCCAGTTAAAGTACATTTATAACCAAGTTTAGACTGTATAAAACAAGTTAAATCCCAGATTTCTAGCATTCAGGATAGTCAAGGTGCATATAAAACCAAGTTTAGATGTAATAAATTGAGTTCAAACCCAGATTTTTTAGCATTAAAACCAGTCAAAGTACATTTAAAAACCCTTTTTAGACTGTAGAAAATAGGTTAAAACCCAGATTTCTAGCATTCAGGCCAGTCAAAGTACATTTTTTAAGCAAGTAAATACTGTATAAAATAAAACAAGTTTAAACCCAGATTTCTAGCATTGAGGCCGGTCAAAGTGAATTTATAACCAAGTTTCGACTGTATAGAACAAGTTAAATCAAGATTTCTAGCATTGAGGCCAGTCAAAGTACATTCATAACCTAGTTTAGACTGTATAAATATGTTTTAACCCAGATTTCTAGCATTAAGGCCAGTCAAAGTGCATTTATAAGCAAGGAAATACCGTATAAAACAAGTTAAAACCCAGATTTCTAGCTTTGATGCCAGTCAAAGTGCAAATAAAACAAAGTTTAGATGAATTAAAACAATTTGAATCAAAGATTTCTAGCATTAAAACCAGTCAGAGTGCATTTAAACCAAGTTTTGACTGTTTAAAACAAGTTAAATCCCAGATTTCAAGCATTAAAACCAGTTAAAGTACATTCATAAGCAAGTTTAGACTGTATAAAATAAGTTAAAACCCAGATTTCTAGCAATGGGGCCAATCAAAGTACATTTAAAACCAAGTTTCAACCGTATAAAATAAGCTAAAACCCAGATTTCTAGCAATGGGGCCAATCAAAGTACATTTATAAGCAAGTAAATACTGTATAAAACAAGTTAAAACCCAGATTTCTAGCATTCAGGCCAGTCAAGGTGCATATAAAACCAAGTTTAGACTGTATAAAATAGGTTTAAAACCAGATTTCTAGCTTTGAGGCCAGTCAAAGTGCATTTTAAACCAAGTTTTGCCTGTATATTAGAAGTTAAATCCCAGATTTCTAGCATGGAGAAGATTAAAGTGCATTTTAAACCAAGTTAAGACTGTATGAAATAGGTTTAAACCCAGATTTCTAGCTTTGAGGCCAGTCAAAGTACATTCATAACCAAGTTTTGACTGTTTTAAACAACTTTAATCCCGGATTTCTAGCATTAAAACCAGTCAAAGTACATTCATAAGCAAGTTTAGACTGTATAAAAAATATTAAAACCCAGATTTCCAGCATTGAGGCCAGTCAAAGTGCATTTATAATCAAGTTTAGACTGTATAAAATAGGTTTAAACCCAGATTTCTAGCTTTGATGCCAGTCAAAGTGCAAATAAAGCCAAGTTTAGATGAAATAAAACAATTTGAATCCCAGATTTCTAGCATTTAAACCAGTCAGAGTGCATTTAAACCAAGTTTTGACTGTTTAAAACAAGTTAAATCCCAGATTTCTAGCATTGAGGTGAGTCAAAGTGCATTTAAAACCAAGTTTCGCCTGTATAAAACAAGTTAAATCCCAGATTTCTAGCATTTAAACCAGTCAGAGTGCATTTAAACCAAGTTTTGACTGTTTAAAACAAGTTAAATCCCAGATTTCTAGCATTGAGGTGAGTCAAAGTGCATTTAAAACCAAGTTTCGCCTGTATAAAACAAGTTAAATCCCAGATTTCTAGCAATGGGGCCAATCAAAGTACATTTATAACCAAGTTTAGACGCTATAAAACAAGTTTAAACCCAGATTTCTAGCATTCAGGCCAGTCAAGGTGCATATAAAACCAAGTTTAGACTGTATAAAATAGGTTTAAACCCAGATTTCTAGCTTTGAGGCCAGTCAAAGTGCATTTTAAACCAAGTTTAGACTGTATAAAAGAAGTTAAATCCCAGATTTCTAGCATGGAGAAGATTAAAGTGCATTTTAAACCAAGTTAAGACTGTATAAAATAGGTTTAAACCCAGATTTCTAGCTTTGAGACCAGTCAAAGTACATTCATAACCAAGTTTTGACTGTTTTAAACAACTTTAATCCCGGATTTCTAGCATTAAAACCAGTCAAAGTTCATTCATAAGCAAGTTTAGACTGTATAAAAAAAGTTAAATCCCAGATTTCCAGCATTGAGGCCAGTCAAAGTGCATTTATAATCAAGTTTAGACTGTATAAAATAGGTTTAAACCCAGATTTCTAGCTTTGATGCCAGTCAAAGTACAAATAAAACCAAGTGTAGATGAAATAATACAATTTGAATCCCAGATTTCTAGCATTTAAACCAGTCAGAGTGCATTTAAACCAAGTTTTGACTGTTTAAAACAAGTTAAATCCCAGATTTCTAGCATTGAGGCCAGCCAATATACAATCATAACCTAGTTTAGACTGTATAAAACAAGTTATAACCAAGATTTCCAGCATTGAGGTGAGTCAAAGTGCATTTAAAACCTAGTTTAGACTGTATAAAATAGGTTTAAACCCAGATTTCTAGCTTTGAGGCCAGTCAAAGTACATTCATAACCAAGTTTTGACTGTTTTAAACAAGTTAAATCCCGGATTTCTAGCATTAAAACCAGTCAAAGTACATTAATATGCAAGTTTAAACTGTATAAAATAGGTTTAAACCCAGATTTCTAGCTTTGATGCCAGTCAAAGTGCATATAAAACCAAGTTGAGATGCAATAAAACAAGTTGAATCCCAGATTTCTAGCATCAAAACAAGTCAGATTGCATTTAAACAAAGTTTTGACTGTATAAAATAAGTTAAAACCCAGATTTCTTGCATTAAGGCCAGTCAAAGTACATTTATAAGCAAGTAAATACTGTATAAAATAAGTTGAAACCCAGATTTCTAGCATTAAGGCCAGTCAAAGTACATTTATAAGCAAGTTTAGACTGTATAAAATAAGTTAAAACCCAGATTTTTAGCATTAAAACCAGTCAAAGTACATTTAAAACCCTGTTTGGACTGTATTAAATAGGTTAAATCCAAGATTTCTATCATTGAGGCCAGCCAAAGTACAATCATAACCTAATTTAGACTGTATAAAATAGGTTGAAACCCAGATTTCTAGCTTTGAGGCCAGTCAAAGTACATTCATAACCAAGTTTTTACTGTTTTAAACAACTTTTATCCCGGATTTCTAGCATTAAAACCAGTCAAAGTAAATTCATAACCAAGTTTAGACTGTATAAAAAATGTTAAAACCCAGATTTCCAGCATTGAGGTCAGTCAAAGTGCATTTATAATCAAGTTTAGACTGTATAAAATAGGTTTAAACCCAGATTTCTAGCTTTGATGCCAGTCAAAGTACATTTCCAACCAAGTTTAGTTCACATAAAGTGGCTTAAAACCCAGATTTCTAGCATTGAGGCCAGTCAAAGTACATTTTAAACCAAGTTAAGATGAAATAAAATGAGTTCAGACCCAGATCTGGCATTAAAACCAGTCAAGGTACATTTTAAACCCTTTTTTGACTGTATATCATAGGTGAACACCCAGTTTTCTAGCATTAAGGTCAGTCAAAGTGCATATAAAACCAAGTTTAGATTAAATAAAACTAGTTAAATCCCAGATTTCTAGCATTGAGGCCAGTCAAAGTATTTATACAGTGCATTTATAACCAAGTTTTTGAAACCCACCATCAAAGTACAGCTTTGGATTTAAAGATGTATCTAAACATTATTTAAGGAACGTCTCTATTTGTGAGATAGTGAAATTTGCATTTTCTGTAATTTAACTGTTCTGGTTCAAAGTAGCCACTAGATGGCGCTTGATTTATGCACTATGCAGTGAAATTCAGTAGACCTCAGCATTGCATGCTAGGATTAGGGCACTGATGCTATCTCTGAAGTAAAAACAACGATACAGCCAAGAGCGTAGTTAACGGTTGAGTGCCAGAAAAAAAGCCTGAGAAAAAACCATTAATTTTTATGTTGTCAAGTGTTTTTTATGTTGAGAAGTTTTGCTTGACTGTATTAAATAGGTTAAAACCCAGATTTCTAGCATTAAGGCCGGTCAAAGTGAATTTATAACCAAGTTTCGACTGTATAGAACAAGATAAATCCAGATTTCTAGCATTGAGGCCAGTCAAAGTACATTCATAACCTAGTTTAGACTGTATACAATATGTTAAAACCCAGATTTCTAGAATTGAGGCCGGTCAAAGTGAATTTATAACCAAGTTTCGACTGTATAGAACAAGTTAAATCCAGATTTCTAGCTTTGAGGCCAGTCACAGTACATTCATAACCTAGTTTAGACTGTATACAATATGTTTAAACCCAGATTTCTAGCATTAAGGCCAGTCAAAGTGCATTTATGAGCAAGCAAATACTGTATAAAACAAGTTAAAACCCAGATTTCTAGCATTCAGGCCAGTCAAAGTACATTTATAAGCAAATTTAGACTGTATTAAATAGGTTAAAACGCTGATTTCTAGCATTGAGGTGAGTCAAAGTACATTTATTACCAAGTTTAGACTGTATAAAATAAGCTAAAACCCAGATTTCTAGCATTCAGGCCAGTTAAAGTACATTTATAACCAAGTTTAGACTGTATAAAACAAGTTAAATCCCAGATTTCTAGCATGGAGACGAGTAAAGGTGCATTTTAAACCAAGTTAAGACTGTATAAAATAGGTTTAAACCCAGATTTCTAGCTTTGAGGCCAGTCAAAGTACACGCATAACCAAGTTTTGACTGTTTTAAACAACTTTAATCCCGGATTTCTACCATTAAAACCAGTCAAAGTACATTCATAAGCAAGTTTAGACTGTATAAAAAATGTTAAAACCCAGATTTCCAGCATTGAGGCCAGTCAAAGTGCATTTATAACCAAGTTTAGACTGTATAAAATAAGTTAAAACCCAGATTTCTACCTTTGATGCCAGTCAAAGTGCATTCATTACCAAGTTTCGACCGTATAAAACAAGTTAAAACCCAGATTTCTAGCTTTGAGGCCAGTCAAAGTACACGCATAACCAAGTTTTGACTGTTTTAAACAACTTTAATCCCGGATTTCTACCATTAAAACCAGTCAAAGTACATTCATAAGCAAGTTTAGACTGAATAAAAAATGTTAAAACCCAGATTTCCAGCATTGAGGCCAGTCAAAGTGCATTTATAATCAAGTTTCGACTGTATAAAACAAGTAAAATCCCAGATTTCTAGCATTGAGGCCAGTCAAAGTGCATTCATTACCAAGTTTCGACCGTATAAAACAAGTTAAAACCCAGATTTCTAGTATTGAGGCCAGTCAAAGTGCATTGTAAACCAAGTTAAGATGAAATTAAAAAAGTTAAATCCCAGATTTCTAGCACTAAAACCAGTCAAAGTACATTTTATACGCTGTTTAGACTGTATAAAATAGGTTAAAACACAGATTTCTAGCATTGAGGCCAGTCAAAATGCATTGTAAACCAAGTTTAGATGAAATAAAACAAGTTAAATCCCAGATTTCTAGCATTAAAACCAGTCAAAGTACATTTTATACGCTGTTTAGACTGAATAAAATAGGTTAAAACCCAGATTTCTAGCACTAAGGCCAGTCAAAGTACATTTATAAGCAAGAAAATACTGTATAAAATAAGTTAAAACCCAGATTTTTAGCATTAAAACCAGTCAAAGTACATTTAAAACCAAGTAAATGCTGTATAAATTAAGTTAAAACCCAGATTTCTAGCATGGAGACTAGTAAAAGTACATTTATTACCAAGTTTAGATGAAATAAAATGAGTTCAAACCCAGATTTTTTAGCATTAAAACCAGTCAAAGTACATTTAAAACCCTGTTTAGACTGAATAAAATAAGCTTAAACCCAGATTTCTAGCAATGGGGCCAATCAAAGTACATTTAAAACCTAGTTTCGACTGTATAAAATAAGTTATAACCACGATTTCTAGCATTCAGGCCAGTTAAAGTACATTTATAACCAAGTTTAGACTGTATAAAACAAGTTAAATCCCAGATTTCTAGCATTAAAACCAGTCAAAGTACATTCATAAGCAAGTTCAGACTGTATAAAATAGGTTTAAACCAAGATTTCTAGCTTTGATGCCAGTCAAAGTACATATCCAACCAAGTTTAGTTTGTATAAAGTGGCTTAAAACCCAGATTTCTAGCATTGAGGTCAGTCAAAGTATTTATACAGTTCATTTATAACCAAGTTTTTGTAACCCACCATCAAAGTACAGCTTTGGATTTAAAGATGTATCTAAACATTATTTCAGGAACGTCTCTATTTGTGAGATTGTGAAATTTGCATTTTCTGTAATTTCACTGTTGTGGTTCAAAGTAGCCACTAGATGGCGCTTGATTTATGCACTATGCAGTGAAATTCAGTAGACCTCAGCATTGCGTGCTAGGATTAGGGTACTGATGCTATCACTGAAGTAAAAACAACGATACAGCCACGAGCGTAGTTAAGGGTTGAGTGCCAGAAAAAAAAGCCTGAGAAAAAACGATTTATTTTTATGTTGTCAAGTGTTTTTTATGTTGAGAAGTTTTGCTTGACTGTATTAAATAGGTTAAAACCCAGATTTCTAGCATTAAGGCCAGTCAAAGTGCATTGTTAACCAAGTTTAGATGAAATAAAAAAAGTTTAAACCCAGATTTCTAGCATTGAGGCCGGTCAAAGTGAATTTATAACCAAGTTTCGAATGTATAGAACAAGTAAAATCCAGATTTCTAGCATTGAGGCCAGTCAAAGTAATTTTTCAACCTGGTTTCGTCATTATAAAAAAGGGTTTAAACCCAGATTTCTAGTAGTTAGGCCAGTCAAAGTGCAATTATAACCAAGTTTAGAATGTATTAAATAGGTTAAAACCCAGATTTCTAGCATTGAGGCCAGTCAAAGTGAATTTAAAACAAAGTTTAGATGAAATAAAATGAGTTCAAACCCAGATTTCTAGCATTGAGACCAGTCAAAGTGCATTTAAAACCAAGTTTAGATGAAATAAAACAATTTAAAACACAGATTTCTAGCATTGAGGCCAGTCAAAGTAAATATATA
>RPOG01004141.1:0-19673 GCA_008086565.1 Thalassoma bifasciatum
ATCAAAGTGAAACCAGCCCATGTGATTGGTTCTGGAGCACACAGACTGTCAGACTCAGCTCTTTGGAGCCTTTTCCATGAGCAGCAGATACTTTTTCTGACAGTGTGGACTCAGTCTGCGTGGTCTTGGTAAGTGATGCGTTATATTTACTGTAGTTAATTGGATTCTGAAGTAACCATTGTTTACCTAAAGGTCCCCAGTGAATGCCTTGCCAGCGTGATTACAGAGTAATCATAACATACAACCTCACTTAAAAATGACAGTGAAGAGAGGGCAAGGACAGTCGCTGGTGTATAACACCAAACAAACAAGAATTAATTAATACTTTCCTTTTTTTTAAATAATAATTAAGCAGCTTCATTTCAGTCCATTAGCATTCTGTAAATGATTTACTTGCAGTGTAAATACATTAAGATGTCTCACTGTGGGTGGTGAATATGCACATTACTGCATTTGCCTTCTTGGACACCGGAATAAAAACAAGACGAAACAGCAGTGGTAGCATTTCTGAGTGGCTGCACTTTGACACAGCAGGACGTCAGATTAAACTGTCCAATACACTCCTGATCAAAATCTTCGGACAAAATAAAAAATTTATATTTACATTGTTGGATCTTAAAAAGGTTCTAAGTTGAGATTCAAAATGCAAAAAAAGAAGAAATGGGAAAGAGACAAAAAAAATGAGTGAGTTATTTATTGAAAACAACAATTAAAGTGATATAGTCCGCTCATCAACTGATCAAAAGTTCAAGATCACAGCTCAATTAAACCTGAAAGACCTCTATATTGGGGGAAAAAAGACATTTGTAAAAAGGACTCAGTAGTGAGGAGCTCCACTCTTCTGGTTGATAACTTCAAAATCAGTTTCCTCATGCTTGATGTGAGTGTTTCCAGGAGGTTAGTGCAAACATTGCTCCAAGTGGTGAAGATGCTTCATGTTTGGCCTCCACTGACTGAAACTGTCCATTTTTGTTAACTTTCCCTGTAGAACACATAGGATGCTCCAAAAGAGTGAGATTATTCCTCTGGGTTTTTCAACAGGACAACGCTGCAGTTCCTAATAGCTGCCTGACAAAAGGACTTTTTCTTCTTCCAGTCATTAGCACACAGAGCACACTGCAAAACCTGAAATCTAAGCAAGTCAATATGTCTTATTTTTGGTAACATTTATCTTATTTTTCTTGATTTGAGCCACATACACCAGACCATACACCTCATTTTTGTCTTTAAGAAACTTAAAACAAGACATTTTTATGACCTGGTCTGATGAATGTGGCTCAAATGAAGAACAATAAGATGAATGTTACTAAAAATAAGACGTAATGACTTGCTTATATTTCAGTTTTTGCAGTGTGTTTTTCTGGATTTACTAGTCTCTCTGATTCTTCTTTTTGCATTTTGAAACTCCATTTTTTTTCTTTCAGGTCCCACAGAGCATAAATGTAAACATGCACAATTTGGCAACTGGTCTGAAGATTTTGGCAAAGAGTGTACTTTTATTAGATTGAGATTTTCCTGTGTTCAGTTTCACAGCATGTGTTTAAACGGTGCCTTAACCAAGTGGTTCTTTAGATCAAAAACAGCTCTGATAAACCTGCTGTGTCTTTGCTGATCTGCCCTGTGTTTAAACTATAGAGCAGCAAAGGTATGAGGAGCCTGAGAAGTTAAACTAAAGAGTTAATATGCACAGACTGAGTCCTGATGGTTCAATAAGCTCCAGACCAGGTACGTGTCCTCTCTCTTTCTCAAACCTGTTGTAGATTCTGACTGCTCTCTCTTCTCTGATGCTCCCTTTTCTTCTTTATCACTCTTAAACTTGCTCTTTGCAGCCACCTGTATTGGTCCTATTGTGTGAGAGAGAATAGCACCGTCTTTATCGATGGTATGCGTCCATTCAGGGTCAACACCTTGACAGTAAGTGGACTTTTAGCAATTACAATGAAGTATGTTATCTAAAGAGAGTGTTTCTGCTGAAATAGAAATCACAGACAGACTCCAAACATCCCCACACTACCACCATGAAGTGTTGGGGAAATAAAAAGCCATTCTTCGCTTGTTGCTGCATGTTCTCTTTTCAGGGGTTGACCTTTAAAGCTAAAACACTGACACCATGTTCGGCTGAACGCTGTACTCCAGCTCAGCCTTTTGATACCTAAATAAACAAAGGCTTTTGTGAGGGTACATTTTCTCTTTCAAAGCTGAAAACCTGCTGAAACAAACCAGGGCTCTTCAAAATCAATCCTTTCACAAATTTGATGCGTTCAAACACTTGTAAATTTTTTTATTTCATTATTTATTTATTTTTTTTTGGATGAACTGATCCAATATTTGAAGAGGGCAACTCTATCCCCTTGATAATAAATTCCAAAAGCATAGCAAGTGTCATTAAGGCATTTTAGAGAGTGAGGGGAAACAGGCTAATCTTTAATGTGGAAATTAATCTTTCCATCTGCACAGCAGGAGAGCAGCTGTGATCAAACACTCCTCAGCCCTCTTCATCCCCCTCACAATAATCTGCTGGTGACATATCTGAACACCAAAGAGGAAACTGGAAAAAAATCTAATAAAGTCATCAGAGCAAAAAGACGTGACAAGGTCCAATTTACTGTGATGTCCATCTTCGATTAATGTGGGATATATTTCATCTTACTTACAGCGACCTACCAGTGCTTCTTAATTACTTTTAACAGAGTTTATTTCAGGGTTAACCCTTACACGACTGCCTCCAAGAAGACATAAGCGCACAGTTGATGAAAATGTTTAAAACTTGAATTGTCGTGCCGGCTCTGTGTATCACCAAAATAAAGGAATATTATAAAAAAAGAACTGGTTTCATTTCTTTGAGGTGTAGCTTCAAAGTGGTAAAGTTTAATTTAGCAAAGAGCAACTAGTACTTAAAGTCATTGCATCAACAGTAACTTCCATGATTGATGAATGTTTTCTGCAACAACGCTGTTCAACCCCCACAGAGAAAAACACACGTCTGCACTAAACTACAATTTAAGAACAAATAATTTGACAATAATGTCACATCACGATGGATCCAACAGTCATGTCTTAGACTTGTGAAGCAGCTCTCTGTTAATTCAACACCCATTATTTTTCTTAACTTCTCTTTTCATTTCTTTGGAGGGTTTATAGAGTTTTACATTCAGAAGTTTTTGTGCTTCTCCACTTTTCTTTTTACTCCAAACTGAAACAAAACTTGACTTTTAAATGTGAATAAGTTCTCTGATGCAGCTTCATTATCAATCCATCTGAATGCTGCACATTTCATGTTCCTCATCACATGAGCCCACCACCAGAACATCTTCTCATCCTCTCAGTAGAAAGACAGTGTTGAGTGGATTTTAAATAACACCATTTCCTGCGTGATGTCTTTCTCCTGAGGCAGCAGGTGTTTCATGATTCCAGCCAGATGCTTCAGATGATTCCCTGCATCTAAATAGCTCCTTATAATACGATCGATCGAGGACGAGGCTTGCAGGGTCTTACCCTCAAGTGGCAATTTCACCCACATGTACTTGCCACGAGCTTCATAGGCCTTAGTCATTCTTTCAGGGAAATCCTAGATGATCTGTATCACATCGAATACACAAAGGCTCTTTCTTTAGACCCCCTGGTTTCCTGGATGCAGCACTGAACTTGGATTTCCATAAATCTTACAGCCGTTCAAAGTAATGCTGGATTCCATTAGGACTGCAATGTCACTTGTATTCTTGCATGGTCATATTTGGTTCACTTGAAGCCTATTAGAGGATTCCATTCAAGAGCTGCTTCATAAAGTCTGAGGGAAATCCATCCACCTTCCACATTTAACCAGATTTCAACAATCCTCAATAAAAAGAAGAAGAAAAAAAATTATATTTTCACTACAGAGTGTGTATATACGGAAGAGGAATAGGGCCACTGAGAAAAAAAAAAATTTAAAAAAAAAAAAGTCAGAATTCTGAGAAAAAAGTCAGAATTCTGACTTTTTTCTCAGAATTCTGACTTTTTTTTTTTTTTGGATTTTTTTTTTTTTCTCAGTGGCCCTAATCCTCTTCCGTATGTATACTACCAAAAATGTGTGGCTTGTTTACAAGTTTCAATACCATGTTACTGCTGTATTTGTGACTAACTTCTCATCTTTGAAATTATTTTTCAACTTAGCAAAAGCTGAGGAGTTTTAGAAATTCTTACAAGCAAAGTTTTCTATTCATAGAAAAAAAAAAAAAAAAAACTAACGCCGCGTACCCACTAAAAGCATTGAAAGCGAGTGTTGTCGTGCGACAAGTAAAATCGAGTCGCGCTACTCGCTCGAGTTTTGACGCTGGTACAAATGTGCCAAATTCGCTTGACGCTCAACGCTCGCCGCAACATTGTTGCAAGAAGAATCCGCCAATTTCATCATATCATTTCATCGTGGAGCATGACTCTGATTACCACCATCGCTGCTCTGTCCCATAGACTGTATAATGATGTACAGTCAATGCTCTGTACCTGCTGTGGAGAAGTAATCTAAGGGCTCGGCGTCGTCGTCGGTGCTGGGGGCATGCTACCCTACGGAGGCGGTGTGAGCTCGGTGAGTTCCACAGTCTCTTGCAGGAGCTGCGTCTGAATGACGGCAGGTTCCAGCGGTACTTCAGGCTGACTGTTGCCCAGTTTGAAGAGCTGCTATCCAGGGTTGGTGCCAGGATCTCCCGCCTAGATACCAACTACTGGCGCTCCATTCCAGCTGTGGAGCACCTGTCCATCGGTCTCCGGTGAGTCTCCGTTTAGCAGTTTGTCGAATTAGCAAGGCTCTGACCAGAATGCTCCACGTCAGTGATGATCTCCACGCTGATTGGCTGTCCCGGCGCAATAAAACACTCGCTCGCTGGAAAAGTTCAATTATTTGAACTCGAGCGTCGAGTGATTTTTCGCTGGAATCGCTCGACGCTCGACGCTTGAATGCTTGATTGACTTTGTATGTAATATTGACGTGCAACAAATTTTCATCGCTTTTGGTGGGTACAAACCGTAAGGATGTCCCAATCCCAATACGAAGCATTGGATCTAAAGAGAGCTGGGCATTTTTTAATAAAAGGGTGATGAATACTTTATCAGAATCAAAGTTAGAAATAATTCCACAGGAGAAAAATGTATTGTTACCAATTGCTCATCACAGAGCTCAGCAGTATGACGTAAAAATAGGGATTAAATAGAATAGGATAATGAAATAAGCAATAAGATGAAATATTTAAGAACGTAAGAATGCAATAAAATCAGTAAAAGGTACCAACATATGATACATACAGGATGCGGAAAAATATTTACTTAATGGATGTGAATGATACAGCATTTTATGAATTGTTTTAACTGATATTGCACTTAGTGACCTGTTTCAACCAGAGTAATGATTCAGAGCGTGTGATTTTACAGTGAGGACTGACCTCCTGTATCTCTCTGTGTTGCCTCCTGGAGGAATCAGTCATTCTCTAAGTGAGCTCTTGTGTCTGACTAGTTCACTGTGGATGTAGGACATTGTAAAAGCTGTTACGCAGCATCAACAGCATCCTCCTCTCTGACATCACCTTTGGAGAGTGATACTAAAATCTGCCATGGACATGAAGGTTGAGATTACTGTCAGTTACATGTATGGTTTGCTTTGGGAAAGATGATTTAAGGGGAGAAAAATGGTGTTGTTTTGACAGATGATACAAACATAAGCAGAAATCTGATGTATCCTAAAATCTTTCTTCATCAACTGTGACTTTGGAAAATTCTGTAATTGTTCTGAGTAATGAGTCACGACACACAGAGTGAAATTTATCCCAACTTCAAAATGGTTTATTTAAAAGAGATCTCAGGCTGGAGTCAGTCTGTATTTATTAGCTGGGTCTTAAAAGGACACAAGAGAATGTTGAAACTGATCCTAAGTCTCAAGGTGAACTGGCTTACAGAGCGGGATACCCAGAGAGTTTGTTCTCCAAGGGAAACAATTAGACACCGGTAAACATCACTGCAGCGCAGGTAATGACACTCATCAAGACACACAAGAGGACAGGAGGTGGGGGGAGTCTGACGAAGGGAACAGATATGAGACAAAAGGGGACATGAGCCAGACTACGTGAGTAATGTTTCCTCAAAATGATGAGGGAATGAGGGAAATAAAATGTAATAATTAAGCTGGGGGGGTGAGCGAGGGTCAGGGTTTTTTTTTTTTTTTTTTTTTTTCTTAAGGTTCATTTTTATGAACCTACAGAAAAAAAATCATCTCAAAAACAGAAGCCAATCTATCTCTTAGGTTCAAACACTATAAACTAATAATCCAACTAACACTCAGGCCTACGGTCGGCCAGTATACACAGCCGGGCAGACAAGTTTAACAGTGTCAACTTTGAATATTTTCTTCTGCATTTGTTCAAATTCATGAAATAAAGAAGAAAATGAAAAGTGAAAAGTACTTTATTGATTTATTGAAATTTCTGAATTTGAACGAAACAGTAGCTCACTAACAAATATTAGTAGAAATCTTGTGATATGCTGGATCAACTGACATGAAATGAGCACTGGCTCATTGGCTGATTCTTAAGCTGATCGATGGCCATCACTACATTAGAAATGCTGACTCAACCTAGTTTCTGCCCATCCTTCAGTCAGATACAGGTGGAGCTAGAGTGACCTCTCAGCCCTCTGACACAGTGGTTCCCGACTTTATTTGGGCCGTGACCCCAGGTTCTCCCTGGAATTAATGTCTCAGGAGCAGTATGTGGCTTCATTGCCTGAGCAATGACATATGTGACCTTACGCTCATTAACCGTCATAACCAGTGGCGTGCACAGAAATTTTGAAGGGTGAGGGCTAAAGTAAAAAAAAGGCATATACAACACACATTTTGATGCCCCAGAGAGCACTTAAGTACACACTCTGGCAGCCAAGAAGGCACTTCAGTGTGTGTTTTGGCTGCCAGGAGGTCAGAGTATCATATTCTAACCAGGCCAGGGGGCAGATTAGTGTGGTTCCCCAACTGGGGGGTGATTCAGCATTTGTTTTGACTCCCAAGGAGACAGTTTAGCACACATACTGTCTCAAGAGAACACTTAGGAGCACAATTTTTATCAACTGACCCCCTCCCCCTCTGTGTACACCACTGGTTTCAAACGGGATTTTTATTTGATTAGTGGAGAAAAAAAGGACAATTTATTTTGTTTATTTGAGCTGGAAACTTTGAGTTTTCTTTCTAGAAAATGTAATACTTATTTCTTCATGTGGCCAAAAGATGCTAACATAGTGTTTGGGTTTCTTTTAGAACTGTCTTTATGAGGCCAGGCGGGTAAAGAAATCTTTCCATTTGTTTTTCTGTTGTTCCTCCTGACTGCATGGTTGTGTTCAAACAAGTTGAAGTGAGGGAACAAGTAGCAGTAACTGTGCAGTCACATGATAGTGATCGTCAATCAAGATGCTCCAGCTCAGATAGTTTTGTATCCTGCAACTTTTTTTCCAATGAGATTAATATTCAAGACAATTAAAGTAAATAATACAGCTCCTCAAGCCTGTGTATTGTGTATTAATTTTACACTTGGTTCATTATTATTATTATTATTTTTTCTATCAGTTACTAGACATGTCAGGTGACCCCATTTGAATTCTAGGTGACTCCATATGGGGCCCTGACCCCAAGGTCTCGCGGTTATGTTGTGTGCACTCAAAAATCAGCTTGGCCACACCCCAAATACATAATACCAAATCTTAACATTTTAAAAACAGATGGGTGATTCTGTTGCATGTAGAGTGAATTGGATCCCTTCTCCATCTAGGAAGTAACTTATTTCTGCTCAAATGCAGTAAAGTCCCTGAGTTTTTAAAAGCCGAAGCTCAGTATAGCATAAACTGTAATATTTAGTCTACTTTGCATTTACCTTTTTAATGAACCTTTGCCACTGAAAGTTTTATGGTTTCTTTGTTTCTCTATTAAAATGAGCCAACAAAAACAACCTGTTTTCATCATTTCCCTTTGCTTGTACTGGATCAAAATAGCTGCCTCCTAGCAAACATTCTGACATGTCAGAGCAGCAAAAGCATAGGTGTAACTAACAGCATTAATGTGGCTGCATTCCATATGCATCTGCCTCTTTCAGGGCCATGCTACAGGGCACGCTGACTCACAGGAGCAGAATGCAGGAGCACCTAAATAGAGCAGGCATTGTAAATGGCATTTGTTACGCCTGCCATAATAAGTTTACATGTCTGATGTCAAAAAGTCATGACAATTATTGTAAGTGCAGACGAGACGTTGCATTTGCATCAAATTAAATGAGCTTATAGTGAATCTCAGCTTCTTTGCCAGCTATTACAACATCCACTTTTTCCTAACCTCGCCCTGCTGCTCATTTTACAACTGAGAACAATGTCACGTCTCTGGAGGTGAGCGGTTTTCTGAGAGATGAGCACAGCACCTACAGGACTTGAACATGCTGTGCCAAAGGTCAACCAGGATGTTGACACAAAACATTTTGGAAGTGAGACAAAGAGTCTTAGAAACAACAGAGTTGCAGAAAAAAACAGCAAACAATAATTTGTCCTGTTGACAGCTGGAGAAGGTGGAAGAGAGGACTGGCTGTGGAAAAACACACAAGTGATAACGTGGAGCTGATTCTGTCGGACAGCGGAGCCGCCAGACTGGACCTGCAGAAGCTGAGAGGGGGCTAAGAATAGCAGTGAGGATGGAGGAGAGAGAGTTGAAGGAGAATGGTTGTGGATGAGTGCATCATGTTCTGCACATTTTGTCTTTCCTAAAAGCTTTTTGAAAGTATTTGCAGGCCATCTATGTTAGACCGTTCATGTCATTTATTTTGAAAGGGTTGAGGATTTTTCTTTTCTTTTTTTCCATCACTGTACATGTATTTGGACAAATTTGAGACTAGACTAGGGGTCAACAATCTTTACTATCAAAGAGCCAATCTGCTCCGTTTTCCACCAAAAGAGATTTGTCTGGGGCAGCAAATCACATTTGAAAACAGCTTAAAAAGTTGTATAAGCAGTTAGGCTATAGATAGTGCCTTATGATTCTTTTATTAACCCATAAGGGCCCATCATGGTGCAAGCCTTACAATTTGCACTTTAATTTTTGATTGGCAGTAGATTTGAAATCAGATAAGATAAACTAATCTTTTTTTTTTTTTTTTTAAGATATTTTTTGGGCTTTTCTGCCTTTATTTGGATAGATGCACAGGACAGTGGATAGAGTAGGAAAGGGGGAGAGAGTGGGGAGTGACATGCGGGAAACAGGCCACAGGCGGGAATCGAACTCGGGCCACCCGCTTGAGGGCAAACCTCATGGTGCACGGTCGCGATCTGCACCCCCCAATCATTCTTTGTGCATATAAAATCTGACAAGTTACACTTTCATACTGCATTTTCAGCATTCCCCATAGCGCTGTTTCTTTCTACTGTGTTTGCAGTAATTCAGTACAAAACACCAAAACATTACCATCCACACTGTGCCTGTTTACATCCCTCCCTATACTTAAACCCATCAGTGCCAACGTCGCCAAATTGTGAAAAAGAACATTGCTGTAAAGCGGCCAAAAGCACCCATTTTTCAATGAACTGCCCTTTCAGATTTAGAGCGCGTATCAGACAGTGGTTTTATTCAGAAAAGATTGTCAACTTTAACCTGTGGCTTCTCTGGGTCAACGTCTTAGGAACCTGATGTGATTTTTGAATCTTTAATCGCCAGGTATGCTTGAACATAGAAGGAATTTGTTATGGTATGCTGTGCTCTCTTGTACATGGTAGTGGTAAGGCATAAAAGGTAAAATAGTAATAATAAAAATTTGCATGAAGAGTGTTATCAGCAACTATAAACACAAAAGAATAGCAAATAGACAAGACTTGTATTTACAGGCTAAAAATACGATTATAGTGCAGTAGTGAGTGGTGCAAGGATGCAGATAGTAAGTCAGGTAGTTTAACAAGTTGCAAAGTGCAAAGTGGGTTAAATAAACAATAAATATTTTTTTAAAAAGTACATTCTGCTGTTGCATTAAATATCTATGTGTTTGATCACAGTACTGACGTGGTACAACAGTAGTTAATCATCTGCTAAAATCTCCACAGATAACACATCATAGTGAGGTTTGGAGAGGATTTTCTGCACAAAGTTTGAGGAGACTTTGGGTGAATTCCAATTCCTGTCTTAACCCTCAATCTCAAAGTGCGCGCTCCCACGAAGTGTAAGTGCTGTTCCCATCCTCAGAATGTTAAGGTTGAGGGGCAAGTTTGAGGCTGTATCTTCCCTCAATACTGAGATTTTCAGACACCACCCATGGGACTAAGACTAAAAAGATGCCCAAAGCCCACGCAAAAGATATAAACACAGCTGCAGACGGCATAGTTGCTGATCCTGTAAATGCCTCCGCTTCCTTCTTCTTCTTCTTCTTCTTAATTGAGAGACTTAACGCTGCTTTGGCATAATGCTGCCCCCCACAGTCTGAAGATGTATCTGCATTTAAGGGGTGTCCCATTTCTAAGTCACAAAATAGCCCATAACACTTGGTTTTGAGGGTTACCAACATTGAGGGTTGAGCTAGAAGGTTAAGATTGAGGGTTAAGAAAGGAATTGGGCCTATGTGCTGGGAATAGCTTTCGTTTAATGGGACTCCTCGACTCACGTTCGGAGAGAGGTGGCAAAAGCCATAACTGATGTTTGAGTCTGCTTTATCTCCCCTACGTTTATCACTGACTTACACAAAACTGAGTGAGGAAACAAATATTTTTATGCCAACACAAACCACCACATAATAAAAACACCTACATGCATGAAGTTGGTGCTCGTACTGGAGACAATGATGGACCACAGGAGGATCACTCTGTAGTAAAGATGCAGCAACTAAAAGGCACTGAGAGAGTGAATGCTTTGTCTTTTCTTTCATGTGACTTTGTGCATGATAAAAGTTAAGGGCTTCAAAATGATGTCTAACCATTGTGTGTGATATTTGCATCTTTCATGAATGACATTGACTTTGGTGCTCATGGGATCATGGAGCATTCTCATCTATCTAGTCTATATGAATTTCATATGGGTTATTCCAACTGCTGCATAACCCAGAGCTATAGGAGCCACAGAGGAGGGACTAAAAAGACATGTGCTCCAGGATACACCTATGAATTAGACATAATCTCTCACAGACATTTCATTGACTTTGAAGGAGCCCTTCTAAACCCTCCAAAACATGCACATTAGAAACCAGTCACAAACAGAGTACATAAAATTGTACATCAAAACCCTCAGAAAAGAATCAAGACTTTTTTTATGACCTCCAGCTATTTTTATAATTAAAAAGAAAGCAATTACGTACAAAAGTTTAAGATAACAGTGTAAAAACAAATAAAAATGAATCAATTATTTGCCTTCTGAGCTTTTATTTCATCAATTGGGGAACAAATGGAGACTAGAAAGGTTGAAGAAAATGGATCACCATCTTTTAAAAATCTCTGTCCAACCTATTGGATAAATATTTCATTTTATTTGTGGGTAGCAAACAAATTATTTTGCCCAGAAGTAGAAAAGTATTGACGTATAATGTGGGCTTCCCAAAGCTTAACTGGCTTTGATACGATCAAAACAATGGTTTATTATTTTAGGCAGTAGTTAGAAGATTGATCTCCAGCAAAAATAGTGGATCACCAACCATCATTATCTGCTTTATCTCTAGTTCAAATTCACAAAGTCTTAACTGAAAAAGTTTTGCAGCTTTCAGCATTGTGGAGATAAACTGAAACTACAACTGCATTTTTTGCCCCCAGTTTAGGGGGGGGGGGCTCAAATCTGTGTTGTATGAAACACACACAAATGTGTTTACATGAACTGAGGCTGAACCTTAGTCTGCCAACAACAGACCAATGGGACCCTCTTCCGATTATACTAGTGACAAAGTAATATTAACCCTTAAACACTGGATGTGTTGACGGTAGCACAGACTTACACAAGCATGTTTTGAAGGACCGACCAAAATTTCAAAGGTTTCTGAAAGATGAGATGATGCGATTTCCCTTTGCACTGTATATGTGCAAGTATATGACTCATGCATGTAATATAACACATGTATTTATAGTGCTAGTTTAGAGTAGTGTACCAAGTATTCATGATTTGAGGCTTGTATTGTTGCTTACATTTGTAAAATAATGTGCCATGCCTTGTTGGTACTGTACAGTGTGTGAGCAGCTTATCTTTCTCCTCTACTTTCACTTTCAGTTTTTGTCTAGTGATGTCCTCAGGTGACTTGTGTGCTCGGAGTGGGAGAGGCTGTGGGGATGCTGGAGGTTCTTGAGATGCTGTCAGAAACCTTTTTCTTCTACAAAGTAAGAGAGAAAGAGTCATAGCTGATAAAATACATAATCTTTAAATGTTCATGTTCCAACTTGATCCAGTTAAATGTGTCTGCTCTGTTTGATTTGCAGTGTTTCCCCCTTCTCTAAACCTCAAATCAATTCCATTTTTGTGATTTTGTTCAGTTTGAACTGTTATATCCTCATATAACATACAGCAAATGGGAGATAACTCCCAGATTTTAAAAGTTCCAAGCATTCCCAATATCAAAAAAAAGGGATGGGCCAAAACACTTACTACCAGGACATTTTCTTGTCATTTTTTGTCAAAAAGAGAGAACAAATGAAACTGAGGCAGGCATTTTAAGGCTCAGGTGTTTAGGTTCATGCACTCTATACATGTTTTGCTCTCAGCTAAACTTTTCTGGCCAGTGTGGTGTTTTCATAGGAACTTTTGATCTACCCTCTGTGAATGAGCCTTGTGTCCAGGACTTAGACCCAACCACAGCTACTAAGAAATATCTTGGCCAATAAAAAGGCAAGAAATGTAAAAGTGACACCATTACAGGATAACCAAAACCAGAGCCTTTGGATGTTGTAAATAAGTCCAAGTTATGAAGTAAACAGTAAAGTAAACCAGTAAACATATGTTCTCTTTCTAAGTGATTTAATTAACACAACTTCAGCTCAAAGAAGCTTCATGGTATTGGTACTTTCTGTTGCTGCAGGAATGGGTGTGTGTTTATTAGTGCTTAATTGCCTGTGCTGTGTGTTACAGGAAGATAGCAGCAACTGGTAAATAGACTTTAAGAATATCCTATGTCCTTTTTATCATCAGCTAATGCAGTATAATAATCCTCTGGCAGTAAATGGACAGCTATGGTAAACCTGTGTCTGCATTCTAGGGATCAGTATTGAGGTTCATTAAAAGTACATATAGTTTAGTGCTACTTCAGGAGTGTCACTCATCAGTGTTTTAGTTTGACTAGGGGGAAAGGCCTTTCTGTGAGTTCTGACCCCGACCTCAGTGAAATCCTCTGACTGTTTCTGTGTTGCATATGGAAGGATTTTGTCATGTGTGTGTGTGAATGACCTGATGACAGGATGCTGATCACACAGAGGGTACACCTGTACTGTGACAGTAAAGAAAGCCAAACGTGTCTCTTTGCTTCTCTCTCTCATCAGTGGACCAGCAGCAGTGAGGCAGCAAACAGCCTGAACCTTGTGGTTGTGTGGCTTATTTATGAGAGATGTTTCTTTTTTTTCCCAGGAAAAAAGCCTTGTTGGTGAGTTTGAGCCTTTGATTTTATCATTTGGTCTGTTAAAATTATTGATTTTGGTTATATATTCTATATCATCCTTAAATCTGTGAGGATTTTTTTTTGTTACTATACTGACCTTGGGTCCCGTATTAAAGGGACTGTGAGGACTTTCTGAGTGACCTTAAAAAAGTCTCATATCTAATTATCTTCCTCATCATATCCCCAACTTAAAGTTAAATGATCAGAGTCAAAATTGATTATTTCTAAATGCTATTTCTTAGCTCCCTGATAAAGTCAGACTGGACTGGATCATTTTATGGCATGTTGAAGTTTCAATGACGATGCCACATTGTCTGATTGAGTTTAGCAGTGAGAAGGGAGATTTGTGTTATCTCTGCTAAAAAGTATTTCTGTCTTTTATTTTATAGTAATCCTGGAAACTGGAGCTGGACTGTCTGACAGAAAATGGATCGAAGACTAGTAGAAAGCTAAGCCGGAGAGTGAACGAGCACAAGCTAAAGGCTAAAACATGAGGTAGAGGCTAAAACGTGGATAAAAGCTAAACCACAGGTTCAGCTGTTTGTGATACTGTTTATTCCAACTCACATCCATCAGTCAAACTGCAGCAGTCTATTCAAATTTAAGAGTCAATAAAATGAGAAGCCAGATTACGTTAGCTCTGCTTGGTAGATGAGCACTGGTAGGACATAACCAGGATTCACTGATGTCACGTTACAGACATGTCTCAGAGCACTGGGCTGTAAGTAGCGCTAAATGTAGTCGGCTACCAAACTAAGGTACAAATTTACAAAGTTTGTTTGCTCTCACATTTTAAACAACATTTCTACATTAATGTTGGTAACCAATTAAAAGTTATCTTGAAAGAAAGAAAGATCTAATGCCTGTACGGTGCTTTGACGGTGTGACGAGTAGTTGTGGATCCATAAATTCACGTTTCAGTTAAACTGTGTGAATTGTTATAAACCTCAATATTTCAGATGCGCGTAAAAGCGGTGCGTTACATTTGACTCCATCAGCTGACAAACGTAGTTTATCCACTGAAAATCTGTATCTTATAGGGTGTCATCAGGACATTAAAAGGATTATATTTCTCTTTAAAAACTCTCCCTCTCCTGAGCGAACCGCGCACCAACTCCGACAGTATCGTCTAAGAACAGGCAAGTCATTTTCTAAGAGAGCTGATTGGTCAGGAGGTGGAGCTTTTGTCCTCGTTGATCTCTGATCCAGGGTCTTAACCTGCTCTGGAGCAGGTTAGCCGTTCGGACTGAGTAACCATGGAGATTTATCACAGTAAGAAGGGAACCGGCGTCATAGGACGGAAAATCCAGGGTTAATCCTGAAGTTATCTCGCTAAGAGAAAGTCCAGCTTCGTAGTACAGGCCTCTAATCTACTTTCACTTCTAGTTTCAAGCAAATACATCACAACAAAAGTCCTTCAGCCAAAAAAAGAAGAAAAGAAAATAAGTCGCCGCAACCCACTTCATTTGGATTGTCCTTACAGTCACTTTAAGAAACTTAATTTATCACCCTTATATCTCCACCTTTATGGAGTTTGATGGTCATCATAGGACTGGTCTGTAATAACAACAGGGCAATACTTGGGTTATTAAAGCAGAAAATAGATATAAATAAGTCCTGAAGTCTTTCAGCAGGCAGGAGAACTGATGTCCACAGAGTCTCTTATAAACTTCTTTGACATGACTATATTTAGATATACCTGTAAATGAAGTTGGAGAAAGTAATTTGCTCTTTCTTTGCCAAGATAACGTTTTTATCAGCCAGCGTTCCAATTGGCCTGGAATTCTTGTACTTTTCACCACAGATGTATGAATAAGACTGAATGTAAACCCCTCTGCTGCATATTCATTACTCTCCGAGAGCCGTCCCAGACTGCTGCTTTGCATTGTGGGACAAAAAAATTCATTTGATTCTACAGAAGTAGCACTATTTTTTTCCCCCCTCATGAAAACACTGAAGCGTGAAAATTTGGGCAACATCAGACCGCATCATGTTTATAGATGTGTCTTTTGGTGGCACGCAACACGCATATTGAAGTCCTAATTCCTCTTCTGCTGCAAACTTGTGGCTCACCAGAGAGCCAAGTGCCGCCTTGGAAACAGTTCAATTTTTAACAGGCTAGAAAGGCCTAAACCCAGCAGACTAAACCCAGAGAGAGAGAGAGGGAGGGAGAGAAGGAGATTAAAAAAGAGAGAGATAAAGTCATTGGAGAGCACACATGAATGAAGTAAAGCAAACTCCAAATCATACTGCCTTTTGAAATCTGCAAGTTATATAAATCTAAAAATAGACAGAAGTGCGAAGCATGCAGAGGAAGTATATTCTGTAGCATAGAAAACGCTCTAGAGGAGCTCCAGTCAAAACGTCTGCAGCTTAACAAGCACAGTGCTGAATCTAAAATCAATACGGCTCCACTTAAAGCATCCAGGAGTGCGTCACTGATACAGCACATATATATTCTGCTTTCTATCTCTTCTTACTCCTCTTTGAATCTTTGTAACCTTTTCAAGCTGCTCGTCAGGACAGAATATTGTTTAGTCCACTGAGGCCCACGGGTTCAAGGAGCTTCATCCTCTGAGCTGGTGAGACACAGTGTGTGTGTACAAAAGAGTTATTAAAGATCAAAGTGTGGAAATGATCCGAACGCATGGACTCAGCCTCGATGCATGTTCCTTAAAGCACTTATATACAAAAGATGGACAAAATATAACATCAAGAACATCAAACAGGCAATTTGGTAGCAGTTGACGTGCATCATTTCTTCTTTCTCCTAAGACTTGACGTACTGTGGAGCTCTCCAGG
The DNA here is from genome assembly GCA_008086565.1 of Thalassoma bifasciatum. Classification (NCBI taxonomy): domain Eukaryota; kingdom Metazoa; phylum Chordata; class Actinopteri; order Labriformes; family Labridae; genus Thalassoma; species Thalassoma bifasciatum. Next base: position 16,398 of record RPOG01004141.1, read on the forward strand.
GTGCTGAACACACTAAGAAAAGTACAAAACATTTAGAATTTATGTGTAAGAGTTGAGAGGAGTTGGTTCAGGTACCTTTAGAAAAACACTCTCAGACCTTGCGGATAAGAAAACAGAAAGTTCTTTCCTTTGTGTTTTTGAAAATCTGCGTTCATTCGATGACGCACCTGAGAACACTCTGAACCAGTGGTAATGGTTGTGCTTTTGTATATGCATTTGACCTGAACTGAAATGAGCCGATACATGAAGCCTTTCTTCACAAATAGAAGACTGTAGCAAATGCACACTCCAAAATAACAGACTGTGGTCATCAGAAAAAATCAGTATCTCGTCTTTGTTGGGATTACCTTTCAATGCCTGCATGACTATTCGACTGGTGAGGTAATGTGCATCTACAAATGAGGTCTGTTAAACCCAGATTTCTAGCATTATGACCAGTCAAAGCCCATTCAAAACCTACTTTAGACCGTTTAAAGTCAGGTTAAACCCAGATTTCTAGCATTAAGACCAGTCAAAGTACATTCATAACCTACTTTAGACTGTTTAAAGTCAGTTTAAACCCAGATTTCTAGCATTAAGACCAGTCAAAGTACATTCATAACCTACTTTAGACTATTCAAAGTTAGTTTAAACCCAGATTTCTAGCATTAAGACCAGTCAAAGCACATTCATAACCTACTTTAGACTGTAAAAATAGGTTTAAACCCAGATTTCTAGCTTTGAGACTAGTCAAAGTACATTCATCACCTACTTTAGACTGCTTAAAGTCAGTTTAAACCCAGATTTATAGCATCAAGACCAGTCAAAGTGTCAGGGAAATTTCCTCTGTTGAACTCACGAATTCTAAGTTACAAAAATTGCAATCCACAGTGTGATGAATCAGAGCCTTTACTCATGCAGCATGGAGAGGAGACTTCAGCAAAGTGTCCTCTCCCGATGGTGACATTCTATGTCATTATATACAGTCAGGGTTACAACAACAGCAACTTCACAAACCACTCCCTGCATTTCACACCTAGGGACAACAAACAGGAACTGTCTTTGATCAATCAGTTGTCTCCTATCTTGATCAATGGGTGTCGGCTGAANTGTCAGTTACAATTAATGCAGGATACTGGAAAACTAACAATTGGATTTGTATAGCTTGAAATTTCCAAACACTTTAATCAGAGTACTCTCATCAAATTCTCAAGTTCTTCAGTCATTTGTTCAAACAATGTTCTCTTTTTCCCGATAAGTTGTTCCTTTGTGGCAGTCTTGAGTTTATCTTCTTCCTGAGTCTGTGTTGATGGCAGAACCCTGCCACGCTTCTCTTCTGTGTCTCTTCTTGTAAGTCCCATGTTTAAAAAAATCAGAGTCCATAAGTTCATACCCAGCCACATGCCGTGGCTGGGATGTAGGCGGATCAGTGTATGTGACATCAGTAGTAGGGGTGAATGCACGTGAATCAGTGGACGGTGTGGTGTATGTGAATATATGAGGACATTTGGAGTCCATTTGCTGCAGGCCACAAGCTGTACTCAGGACGAAAGTCGTGATGGCCGCTCCTAAACTTATCACTCCCCTGATCGCTCTCCACCGAAGGCCCTCCATAAGTTTCCACCGGCTAGGTCGTCCTCTGCCCAGCAGGTACATTTCCAGGAAACCGCTTGCACTGTGATGCATGGATCCACGTATCCCTCTCAGCGACCCAGATGGCAGTTGGAGTTGTCAGCAATGCCTAATATGGTCCTGTCCACCTGGGCTGCCTCCAATGTTTCCTTCTCAGATCCTTCACCACCACCCAGTCCCCAGGCTCGATAGTGTGGAGTCGCACTGCAATTGGCTCAGGAATTTCTGCTTATCAACTGCCCCACGTTGTCCTATGGTTGTTCCCCTGGAAATCCTGGCGCATGGACAGCAAGTTCTTGAGATGGTTCTTGTTGCCAAAAGTTTCCTCATTCTCTTCCTCTTTGCTGGCCAGTCACTGGAGTAGGACAAACCCGTGATATATGTCCATATCCTGTACAACGGTAACACCTCACTGTGGCGTCAGTCTTGTCAGGAGACAGTGTCGCTGATTTCAGGCCTGGTCTCCCTCTCCCTCTGCCTCTCCTGTGCAGCTGTCTTGTTGGTGGCTGACCCTTCGACCTCTGCTTGGTGTTGTGGTGTTCAGACCAGCACACGTTCAATAGAAAAGCATCTTGTACTGTCCCATACAGTTGGTCTAACATCTTGTCAAAGTCTCTCACTCCACATTCAGGACTGGTGGACCAGGTGCCAGGTCGTATCTCAGTCCATTTGCTCTTAAAGCACCTTCCACTTCCTGCAGGCTTAGATGATACATTGACAGCAACTGTTGCATTGCAGTGACCCATTTCTCACCTCCAGTCTTTTGTGGGTCAGGAAGTTCCTCTGCCACCTTTTCCAGTTCCTTTGGCAGCCATGGTCTGTACACATGCACCTCTGCTTCCCAATGCTCAGCACTTTGATCAGCTGGTTCTGACAGCTGATTTGGACTCCCCAGCCTGGGCCTCTGCTCTGCAATCCGCTTGTCCCCTTGGTTCCTCAGCAAATAATCCAACGATGCTGCTGTAGGAGAAGATTTCTTGGTAGAAACAGTGTTAGTCTTTGTTGGTTTCGAGGTCAAAGTGAGTGGACAGGTCAGGGTATTCTTCTTCCCCCTCCCTTTCCTCCACTCTTCTTGAATCCTCTGCAGTTGGGTGCACTTGTGGAGGAGGGGCACCAGTTGTTGGAACACCACAGCGTGGGGGCAGATCTCTATCTCTTCCCCTACTTAGCTTGTTCTTTCTATTCATTTTACACATCCTCTCCTCTTTCTTGTCTTGTTTCATCATTATTTCTATTCCTGACATTGCTTCCCTTGTTTCTGCTTCTCTTTCCCACTTTTGGTAAGCATGCCAGTCAATCTTTCTTTCCCCTACTTGCTTTGCCTGTCCTCTACACTTTCTCAGACCATCAATACCCAATGTATCTGTTATTGGAAATCCCCCCTTTGTGATTTGGTGCCAAAGTGGAACAGCTTTAACAACATCTTCCCCCCATTCCCGTGCCATAATTTTAGCTGGGCCTGTAAGAGGGTTAGGTAAAGTTTTTTATTCCCCTACTTTGTTTAAAGTGACTCACTGTAACAGGTGTGCTTGTACTTTCAATGGGCTTATCATTCACACACAAACTTTCATTCACACTGATCTTCCCATACAAGTATGGTTGGATCTTATCAGCCACTCTCTACCTTTGGGTGACTCTTATTCAGCCAGGTGGTTTGTATGACAC
>RPOG01004141.1:19693-49787 GCA_008086565.1 Thalassoma bifasciatum
ATGGAGCGTCCGTTGTCCGACACCTGGCCTGACCTCGGGTGGGATCCTGTCTTCCGTTTGTCGGTGCGGTTTCCCTGAGTCTTTAAAGACCCCTGCCGGCAGTTAGCCCTCAGTCGAGGCTCAGGTGACGAGCAGCGAAACGTCCATCTCGGTGGGACCTCCAAAATGTCAGGGAAATTTCCTCTGTTGAACTCACGAATTCTAAGTTACAAAAATTGCAATCCACAGTGTGATGAATCAGAGCCTTTACTCATGCAGCATGGAGAGGAGACTTCAGCAAAGTGTCCTCTCCCGATGGTGACATTCTATGTCATTATATACAGTCAGGGTTACAACAACAGCAACTTCACAAACCACTCCCTGCATTTCACACCTAGGGACAACAAACAGGAACTGTCTTTGATCAATCAGTTGTCTCCTATCTTGATCAATGGGTGTCGGCTGAAAAGCTGCTCCTTCCCCAACCGACCCCAAATGGGGCAATAAAACTTCTAAGGGATTAACTTCCTCCCCACCTAAACTTCCTGGCAAAGAAATCATCGACTCACACCTGGACATCTGTTTTGCCCTTACACAAAGTACATTCATTACCTACTTTAGACTGCTTGAAGTCAGTTTAAGTCCTTGTCTGAGGATTCACATATTGTTAGCTCATCGACCTGAAGGTGTTGCATTTAAAAAAACAAACAAAAAAACAACCACAGATCACCACTTTTTTGCCAACAATATTTGTATTGAGTGTTCAATTTACTCCCAGAGTATACAGACCCCTCGCACTCCAAAAAAAAACAGAAAAGAAAAAACATTGAGAACAGCAAGTTGTTCAGATTATGCTTGTTATTAGGTCTGTATAAAATCAGATTACACAGCTTATATGACCAAGGAATATAAAGACTACATAAAATGAAAAAAAATGAAGAAAACGAAACCCACAACAACAAAAACAAACCAAAACAGAAACAATAACAAAATAAGAAGATGGAAGCAACAGTTTCTCTTTTTTTTTTAGACTGAGGCCCCATCCACACGAAGACAAAACGAGGTCAAAATGCGTAGGTTTTTTGCCGAATCTGCGTATCATCCATACGAAGATGGCGTTTTGTGGGTCTGTAAAAGATGAAATGAAAAATGAAATGACCAGTACTTATATAGCGCTTTTCTAGTCTTTCTGACCACTCAAAGCGCTTTACACTGCTGGTCACTTTCACCCATCCACACCACATTCACACACTGATGGCAGAGACTGCTAATCAGACTGCCACCAGTTGAGGCTAACACATTCATACCTATCCACACTCCACTGAACAACAGTGGGAGCAATTTGGGGCTCAAAGACACTTCGGCATGTGACTGTAGAAGCTGGAATCGAACCCACGAACCTTCGATCGAGAGACGGCAACTCTCCCACTGAGCCACAGCTCATTTCTGAAACCAGGTTCCAAAGTGGGAAAATTTAGAAACGCCTAAAGTTTTTTACTTAAGTTTTCCTTTCATGTCTAACTTCTTGCTTGTGTTGTTCATCACTTTGGACAAAAGCATCTGCAAAATGAAATTGTAGAATTGTATGAACTGTGTGATCTGACAAATAAGATTATGTATAAGATCTGGCTCCTAGACACATTACCTTAAAGGAAGCTGCCTTGTAAAAAATGTTTACAGTAAAATTATAGTAATTTACGGGCAAAATTGCTGGCTGAAATTTCTTGTCACGTCACTGTTTCTCTACTGCAAAAATAAAAAAAAATTAAATACAGTAAGTAATTGTAATTTTATTTACAATATGTTGCTACATAAATACAGAAAATACAGCTTGGTGGGTCCCCCAAGCGAAGAGCTAGGTTTGACAAGGCCTGCGGGCAAAAGGCAGTGATGGTCAGCCTGGGCTGGAGGCGATGATGGCGGCCTTGATGCCCTCGCCTCTGTTGTCAGTCTCCTCTGGTTCCAGGAAAGACAGCGAGCCTGGCCCCCTCCCAGGGAAACCAACCAATCTTGTTATCACAAGTCATGGAAGCAGATTCTAACAGTCTCTGAAAATATCAGACCTTTGAGAAACACTCCATGCAGGAAAAAAAAAAAAAAAAAAAAAAGTGCTATGTTTGATTTCGGTTGGTTCATTCTGCCATTGGTTTTGGTGAGCAGGAGTGGAAGAAGACCCAGTTGCAGATTCAGCCCAAGTGTTTTTTAAGAACAACCCAAAAGTCTGAAATGTAAAAACAAATTCAAAAATCAAAAACTCAGGACCTTGAACATGAGACCAGACATGACACTACAAGACAATGAACCAACAAGGAACTGAACCTGAGACTGAAACTAAATACACAAGGGGCCAGTCAACACAGGTGTGAAACAAGACACAGATGAAACACATTAGGGACAATCACACGGGAGGGAAACCCCAACCAAAGGCACTGAAATAGGCAACACAGGAATACTCAAGACAAGATAAACCAAAACAGTGAAACACACAACAAACGAACCACACAAAGTCTTTAGGACCATTGGCAAGTTTTGAAATTCCCTGTTTGTTCAAGCCCCATTCACACAGAGTCAGTGTTACCTCAGGACCAGTGCTGATTTATAATAATTAGAGGATGTATGTGATCATAATCCCGTACAAATCTGCTATGTCAGTAATTGGTAAAACCTCCATCACAATGTACCAACCATATTTCGCCCAACACTAATGTCCTGTGATAATACTTGTCCTTTGTGAATCTGCATGTCAGTGATTGAGGAGTATTTTAGTTCTTCTTGTTGTTGGTGTTTTTGCTATGTGCCTGTTTGTACCTCTTTCTAGTTGAATTATGGAGACTGCAATGGAAATTATTGACGGCATTTGAGGTGTACGCACTGCAAAAACGGAAATCTAAGCAAGTCATTATGTCTTATTTGTAGTAAAAATTGTCTTATTGTTCTTAATTTGAGCCACATTCACCAGACCAGGTCATAAAAATGTCTTATTTCAAGTTTTTTTAAGACAAAAATCAGGTGTAAATTGCTTGTAACAAGTCAAAAAAATCTGCCAATGGAATAAGACTAATTCACCTGGGAAGTTTCTTGAAATTAGAAAGATGTCTTAAAACAAGAATCTTTTATCTTATCCCATTGGCAGATTTTTTTTTACTTGTTACAAGCAATTGATGCCTCATTTTTGTCTTTAAAAAACTTGAAATGAGACATTTTTATGACCTTGTCTAGTAAATGTGGCTCAAATCAAGAATAGTAAGACACATTTAACTAAAAATAAGACATAATGACTTGCTTAGATTTCAGTTTTTGCAGTGCATGCACAAGGGCCAATAGACAAGAAAAAGAACCTGAACAAAAGGAGCAAAAGAAAAAAAAAAAAAGAGGAAATTTTGGGATATTAGACGGATGACCCGTGTAGTAGCAGGTAAGAAACATTTTTCTTGCCATATATTTTAACAGGTTTAGTACAAACATCCTAACGCCCATTTAACCCGACACACTGCCCACTGTTTTCAAGTCACGCTGCTGCTTTGACGTATTTACTATTGCCATGACGACCACAGACCATGTTAAAAAGTGATCATTTTGACCAGGTCTAACATCATATCCCGGCTGTATCGTCAGTGAATCCGAGTAAAATACAGACTTTGCTTAGCCCAATCAAATGCACCGTAAAAAAAAACAAAAAAAAAAACAGATGTGTGTGTGTGTGTNGGATGACCCGTGTAGTAGCAGGTAAGAAACATTTTTCTTGCCATATATTTTAACAGGTTTAGTACAAACATCCTAACGCCCATTTAACCCGACACACTTCCCACTGTTTTCAAGTCACGCTGCTGCTTTGACGTATTTACTATTGCCATGACGACCACATACCATGTTAAAAAGTGATCATTTTGACCGGGTCTAATTAGAATTACCAGAGATCCTCCGGTAATTCTAATCCTGTACAGTACATTACATTATAAATTATATTTGTGTATTATATTGTTATAAATAAAATAAACTACAATACATGACTGTTGACTTTCTGCTGTGAACGCAAAAGTTTTACAGTGCGGGGCGCAGATGGCCTAGTGGATATGGCCGCGCACCATGAGGCTTGCCCTCGAGCGGGTGGCCCGGGTTCGATTCCCGCCTGTGGCCTGTTTCCCGCATGTCACTCCCCACTCTCTCACCCCATTTCCTGCTCTATCCACTGTCCTCCCCTATCTGATTAAAGGCAGAAAAGCCCAAAAAAAAATTAAAAAAAAAAAAAAAAAAAAAGTTTTACAGTGTAAATGAAACGAAGACAAGTTGAATATTATACAGCTGCAGTTTTACTGTAATTCACTGTGAAGGATGTGGGGGAAGATACAAGTGAAATGTTTTCAGTAAATTGCTGTGAGAGTAAAATAAACAGAGGCTGGTAATTTGCTGTAAATTAGCAGACTAAAAATCAACTACAGAGGGCAAACATAGCAGCCATTTTGACAAACTGATGAATTTAAATCTTCTAATCTGCTATAAGCATTTGGAAAAGATTTAAAAAAAAAAAAAAAAAAAAGTTCACATATGTAATTTGTTCCGAAGTGCCCTTTCTCAACTTCACAATCTGTATATTGAAGTCACTTGTTTGGTCGGTTGTTACTTTAAGTCTAAGTTGTATAAATGTGTTTCAATTTATAGTGCGTTTCACAAGGCTGAGGTTAAGTAGTAAATATGACTGTGGTTTCTAAGGAAAAAAAATAAAGAAAAGAAGGGAGGGGGGGCAAAATACTCTGTTAGAGAGCTCCAAAACATGAAGCTGTAGTGTTTATCTGGCTCCACTCCAACCAGACAAAAACATGCTTTTATTTACCTCTTGTTATTATTGTCATGTATGGTCATAGAAATGAGAAATATGAATGAGATGCGACCAGGACATCAGCATTAATGCTTGTGTTGCTTTGTGTTTCTTTGTGGAGTGTGCAGAAACAGAGGCAGCACCCTGCTGTTTAACACAGTTTGACTCCGTGATCGACAGCCTGTTGGGACTCAACAACGGAGCCACAGTTTACTACATTTATCCTGTCTGCTTTCAGCCACAAGCCACAGGACTTTTCTTTCCCATCCTTTGATCTTTGAATGAAGAATATAAACTCCACTTTTTACTGCATGAAGTAAAAAAAAAATGCTGATGGTTGAAGGTTTTCAAACAGTATAAATGTGTCTCTTCTTGATCGTTAATACGACTTGCAAAAACTATCTTCTGACCAATCTGCTCTGGCTAACTCAAAGCAGCTCTCCCTGGTGCTGTATTTTAACAAGATCTACGCTCAACTGCTGCACTTTCATAAAAGCATGTAGATTTACTGATATCTGCAAAATAAAGACTGACTGGTGTCCTCTCTCTGTTGTTCAAAGACGAGGGAATAAAAATTCCTCTCAGCATGAAAACAGACTAAATGTTCAATATGTTACATCTTTGTTCCAATACAGAGAAATATATAATTAAAAGTGCATTTAATTGGCTGTGTGGTGAAAAAAAAATCTTGCAACAATGTCATCCATGTATGCATCCCATGGTGCCTCATGTTTTGGCTCAGCTGATAGGACGATCCGACACGAGCAGCACGATCAAACGGTAACATGCATCAACCATGAAGGTCATTGTGTGATATTGAAATGAAGGAAAGAACCTGAGTATGCGTTAGATCACCTGTGTTAGATCTGCTTTTCCAAAAGCGTCTGAAGGTTATGACTTACAAGAAAAAAAACCTGAAAAAGGCGAACTGATTATGAGTTATATAAAAGGAGAAACAGTCTCATTATCTCTCCCTTGTTCTTTGATGCGTTCACAGGGGAGCTTATTAGTCTCATCACATGCGTCAATTACGAATGCAACCCCCCCTCCATTTCACTGACGGGGGACTGTTTGATTATTTTTTACCATATCTCACCATCAGGTGAGGCATGCTGACTTGTATTTATATCGTGAAAAAGCCTTCTGATTACACCGTGTCAACATTCCTGGGGGTGTGTGCGTTTTGGAAGGCCACCCACAGACATGTCTGTGAGGACGAGTGCTGGCAGGGAGAAGCAGGCTAATTGACTGTCACTGAAGTATGTAAGAGAGCTCACAGCCCGCTCATAGACAGCTCCCTATCTATTAAAGAGGTTACATAGTACAGCGGTCCGACTCGTCTTTAGAGGAGACGCTTTGGAAAAATCCCCTGTGAACACGGAGTTAACTATGACATGTCAGGAGTACAATTACTGATGCGTTTTTTTATAGGATAGAATCCCAAAGACTGTTCTTTTCTCTTTCCCTGCACGTCATGTGTCAGCTCTGCTAGTTCAATTCATCAGATATACAGGCTTCATACCAGGAAGAATAGTCCGGATGATTCTAAGGGCCCATGGTTGACAGATGCCTATTGTTAAAATTTGTAACAATATTATTTATTATAACTCACATTGTCAAGTGCCACTCAAGTCTCTTCCTTGTCCTTATTTGACAACTTTCCTCTTCTCTGTTTAGCTATATTTACATTTGGAGTCTGTCATTTTATGGCTCATTTGTTGGCCATTGACACTAAACTGGTCACATCTGCAGTTGTTTGTTCTTTATTATTTTTGATTATACATGTGTGTCCTGGATCCAACATGTAACCGTGGTCACATTGTTTAACCACAAGATCAGCTGTCAGCAGCCCATAGCATGTTAGTGCTAAGTAGTGCTAGGCCCTATATTCCCCTCAAGCTGAGGTGGAGGAGGTGAGGATGACGTACTGACGCTGTAGTGCTATCTAAGAAGAGACAACACTGACCTGACCTTCCATCCATTCATGTAAGATCTCTCTTTCATAAGATGGATGAGCTAAGGGTGTTTACGTGGCACATGAGGGAATACAAGAGAGAATACAAGAGGGCAGAGAAGTATCATGACACAGCAAAATTCAGAATGAATGAATGAAAATGATACATTTGAAAAATGTAAAGGGATAACATTAGGCTAAAAAGAGAAAGGAAGACAGGTGAATAAGGAATGAAAAGAAATAAAAGTAAACCAAAGAAAAGCAAAACAAAACAAAACAAAACAAAAAATCACTAATTTATACTCTTTTACATTTTCAAAAGGAGCAGAAAGAAGTAAAACTAAATACAACAAGAAAAGTAAATTTTACTTAGTCATTATAAATTGAATACTGTATAAAACAAATAATTCCAGAAATGTCACCTATAGATTTGATATATGGGTCAATGACAAAAAGAGGGTCTAAAAACGTGTTTTTAAAAAGTTCTTTGAAAATGGATAAAAACATATTTCTGAGAGAAGAATTATGTTTTCTAACAGATTTCAGTAGATGACCAACATAACAAAGTTTTTAGGTTCATTATTTTTTAGTATTTTTAATTTGAGCACCCAAAAATGTCAGGTGGCGCAACCAAATATATGAAAATATATTTATATGTTCCTGTTATTTTTTCTGTGTGAAATTATTGGCAAGTATCTCTCAAGTGTCTGTAGTGACTCATACATTTTCATTTTGTGTGTTTTATTTGTGAATAAGATAAATAATTTGATGTTAAAATAACATTTCACATTATTACATTGGTTGTACCACCTGACATGGAAATTGTTCCAGTCACCAATGAAGTGAAAAAACCTTTTTTATCAGTATTTCAGAGAAATCTACAAACTTTTCCACTTGGTCACAAATGTCATTTGGGCTCCTCTGGCTGATGCAGTTTCCTGTTTCCTGTTTTATTCTCTTCACTTTAAAAAAGAGACGTCACGTCATTGAGCCATATACACTTGTCTACACTCACATATGCCGCAAATACATATCCTAAATCAAATGAATGACATACTTCGTGGTTTATTAAACAATTAGTTTAAATTTAAAAGTGAATTTTCTTCACTGTATAAATTAGACGTGTGTACATTTCATTTCCCATAGAAGCATTTGTTTGTGATATAAGTACTTCCTTTACTACCATAAATTTATTCTGATTGTAAAAAGTATCTGAAGCGTCACATGCAACTTAAATTTAAAAAGAGGCCACACATTTCAACTGGCAATCACTTCAGGTTTCTTCTGGATGGCAGACAGGAGTAAGACTTCTGTCAAATTAATGTTAAGACCATGTGAAACTTCATCGACTTCAACAGAAAGAAGTTTGTAAATACTGAGAGTTTGGATCACTAGAGGAGAACAGGATGGAAAAAAAAAAAAAATCTCAGGACTGAAAACCAGATGGATCCAGAGGTTGATGTGGAACAAGGAATGAAGAGGTGTCAGAACAGCTCAGTCCTGGTCTGGACTCTGTGGAGGTGGAGAATAACAGGAGAGTGATGACCAAGCTGTCCTCTAAGAAGACGTTTTACCTTTAGGTTTTTTTTTCGTCACTCTTACTATAACATTCTATCTGATTCATTCTTAATATGACGTTTTTTAACTATAGACTTTTTGTTTGCTGCTTGAACACTGGGACAAACGAACAATTATCTTATCTTACTTTCTATTGGGTCCAGCAGTTGTCCCAAACGCAGTTCTTCTATTTCCGTGTTTCCACTGTTAATTCCACTGTACCAACAGTGAGTGAGTCACTCGTGGTCAGTCTTTGATGTTAAATGATGACGCTAATATTAGTGTAAAACACTGTCGCACAGCAATCCTCCACGCTCGTATTTTTGGCACAAACAGTCTGGATCTAATTTTCCAGGCATTAAATTGACTTTGACGTGTCTATTTTTGAACTGACCCACTTCCCTGACTGTGTTATATCCCCACTCTCTCCTCAGTTGTGAGGCATTGTTATTTTAAAGCAGGCTCCAGCACTAAACTACAAAACACTAAATAATGTATGAAAGCTTATTAAAATAAAGGAGTAGATACACAAATGGGACATAGTCAACCAAAGAGAGAGAAAGGAGCGAAAGGAGTGAAATCTGCGTGTACAGGCTCAAGCAACTTGTCACATGAACAAAATGAAACAGAACAACAGGTGTCAAAGGTAACATCTCTTGATCTTTTTCTGACTCCAAAAGCTTTAGCCTTTGACTCTCTGCAAAGCCAAGCCTGCCAAGACATGGAGATTCGCCAAGTATTGTTTTTCTAAACGCCAACAAGTCTTTTCCTTCTGGATTCCAGCCCAAAAATACAACCTTCCACTTTGCAACTCTACAGCAGCAGCCTGCAGGAAAGTGTTACTGATCTACAGGTTACAGATGAGAACACCAGAGGCCTCCTTCAGGGGAAAAAAAAAAAAGCTTTAAGTTATACCTCCATAACTCACTTTTATTCTTTTCTGTCGTAGTTTTAATTTCAGGAGCTACATTGTTAAGATTAAAATTCCAATCAGGCGATCAGCTGAACTGGCAGTAATGTGGACATGTCTCAATTTTACTGAAGTGCACAGGTCATCTGCTCTTTTAATTCGCAACAAATCTCCATGATGACGGTGACACTTAAAGCAATGAAAAAGAGGAGGTTAAATAATTATGAGATAGATGACATGAAGTCGTGGTGGGTGATGCTGAAGTTTTTTTTTATTCCCATAAATCCCAGAGAGGAAGAAGAAGACAGAGGAGGGTGATGTGAATGCTGTTTTGCGTTATGTATGAATATTTGCATTAGGTTTACACACACCTCTCTGCTTTAAATAGGTATTAAACTCTTTATAAAACTCACTCTGTGATCAAATACACTGAATATGTTTAAGCTGCTATAGATATGAATTTGTCTCCATTTCTGTACATGAATAAATTCATGTTCCACCTTGCGATGGAAAATACAAGTAATCAGGTTTCAGCCACATAGATTGGGATTAACAACATTAGCATTGTTGTATTTTTTATTTTGTGCACCAATAAATGATACACGCCCGTGATTAGTCTCAACATAACCATTTGTAATAATCATCCACAGACACAAAAACAATAGCTCATGTGGAATAATACAGCTGACTGCCGCTCTCTTAACACAGTTACTGAGCGCTGCTGCTGCTTTGATTTATACCACACATGAGGAAAAACAGCAGAAAAGAACAATGAGAAAGTGGCTGTGTTTACAGTATATTTACACTAAGGACAGAGCAGACATCCACCCTCCCTGTTTGGACAAGTGTCAAAGGGACCAGTGCACTTTAGACATGGCTATTACTGCTCTGAAAAGTGCTTCACACAGGGTTGATGGATGGATGACCAAAAGCTGTTTTGCTGCTTCGGTAAAAGCTTAAAACCATCACAACAAATGTGTCCACTCAGTTTGTAGTTTGTAGCAGAAGTGAAAAAAAAGTTTTCTGATTTTTTTTTTTTTTTGTATTGGATGATAGAAGAAAAGTCCAGAGTGTTTTTAAATTGACTAATTATAATAGACTCTCGAGTAAGGTCAGCCTTTAACCCTCCATGTCTTGGCCACAGGAGGGAAACTTTGACAGGAGACATTAGTTAAAGTTATAGCTCAAGGAGAATTAAAATGACTGAAACATCTTTTTTTTTTTTGCAGTTATTTACTCAGACGCTGTCCACCCCCACACACTCAGGCAGTTTTATTCCTAAACCACTTTAAAATCTGCAAATGTTACCAAGATTTTCATCACTTGTGACTTGTGGCATGCATACTCTTAATTTTGACAACCACGGTTAATAATGACAATAGGCAAATATGTTTGCTTTATTTTATTGATATTTTAGGATGGAAAGGAGATCAAAGTTGTACAGTGTTACAAATACTTGGGAATTCTGAGTGATAAATCCTTACATTTCAAATCACATGTACTGTTGTCGTATCTTATTCTTCAATGCTGAAGTACAGTTTCTTGAAGGAAGGCCAGTGCAGGTCTCAAATCTTGAAGTACAAAAAACTCATCTATTTCACTGTTACACTAAGGCTAGCTTACTCTAACAGAAGAGGAAGACAAGTAGTCCAAACATGAGAAGAGACCGGTCAGATGAATCCAAAAAGACTTAATTCAAAGCAAGCAAATTTGAACAAAGTGAGCAGAAGCTCGGGCTGCACGGTGGCGCAGTGGGTATCGCTCCAGCCTCACAGCAAGAAGGTCGCCGGTTCGAATCCCCGTTTGCGCATGGTTGGCCTTTCTGTGTGGAGTTTGTATGTTCTCCCCGTGCATGCGTGGGTTCTCTCCGGGTACTCCAGCTTCCTCCCACAGACCAAAAACATGCCCACGTTAGGATAATTGATCACTCTAAATTCACCGTAGGTGTGAGTGTGTGTGTGAATGGTTGTTTTTCTATATGTCAGCCTTGCGACTGACTGGCGACCAATCCAGGGTGTACCCCGCCTCTCGCCCAATGACAGCTGGGATAGGCTCCAGCCACCCGCGACCCTGATTAGCAGGATAAGACGGTATAGAAAATGGATGGATGGAGCTGAAGCCCTGCAGAAAACCAACGATAACACAGCAACAACTCTTAACACTTAACTCAACTGAAGACAGAGCTGGCAAGTGGCATTTTATAACCAAGATGACATTCCTTAATGGCTATTCTCTCCTCCTCGTCGTCGCTCAGGGTTGGTGTTTTTTTTTTTACAGAAAACAGACTCCGTTATGGCAGGGGTGGACAGCAGGATTCCTCCGGATCAACACAGGGGGTTAAAAGTAGTTTCTGGCTTTTGAGGAAATACTGAAATATCTGTTGTGAATCAGATTTGACATCATCCAAACGTGTCATCATGAAGTTGCTTCTGTACGTTGATTTGAACTTGGATACAGCCGTTTTTACAGGCTTTTGCTTACATGTAGATTATACAGATTCTTCCCTGACTCTGGGAGACAATGGGAGACACTGGGAGACAGCTGCAAGTTGTACTATAATGTTGCACAACTATGACTTTAGTTTGCGTGTCACAAGTACTGAGAAAAATCTTCCACACTGTCTAATTAAAAAGCTGAGGCTAAATATGGGTTGTGATTTTCTTTCTAAGCAAACAACAACAAAAAAAAAAAAAAAAAAAAAAAAAAAAAAAAAAAAAAAAAAAAAAAAAAAAAAGAAGAAAAAGAAAAATGATTCATATGCTCTACCTTTAGGTTACAGTGATTGTTTGTACATGCACACCGTGTACATGAGCTAACTTAAATGTGCTGATGT
Organism: Thalassoma bifasciatum; assembly: GCA_008086565.1. Lineage (NCBI taxonomy): Eukaryota > Metazoa > Chordata > Actinopteri > Labriformes > Labridae > Thalassoma > Thalassoma bifasciatum. The sequence goes on from RPOG01004141.1 coordinate 31,743, forward strand.
GTATTTAAGGTTTAGTCAGTTGATGAAGTGACACTTGTTACAGTGGTCAAGAGGAAGGCAGGAGAGGTGGACCCAATTGCAGATACAACTGAATTTTTTATTAAACAATACTCATAAAGTCCTAAAATATCAAAATACAAGAAAACCAACTTGAGGAACTTTATGGAACAGAGCACTGAGAGCACAACCTGACAGGACACTGAGAGGAAAGAGAACTGAAGTCAAGACAGGGACTAAATAGACAAAGGACTAATCAAACACACGTGAAACACATGAGGGTCAATCAAACAGGAGGGAAACTCAAGACCAGGAAGTAAAACACACGGATCAAGCACAAGGTGAAACACAAGAAAAACAGCTATAATACAAGTGAAATATACATAAAACAGTAATAAATATCTCCAAAAAACACTGGAGCAAAACAGAGATTCACCAAACACTACAATTTAACCAAAACAGGAACCACCTGAAAACCTAAACTACAAAACAAACAAGTCAACCCTGAAACTGAATCATCACAAAGCTTACGTGACAATCGAGCTATGACCTCAGTTCGACTGCTTCATGGATATAAACATCCTGACTACACTGAGAATACTGTGAGCACAATTATGAGCAGTTTACTATATGACATGCTCTTCAAAGTGAGTTGCTGGTTGTTTTAACCCTGTGGTGCACAGTGGTCACTACAGTGGACACTTATTTAAAAGTTATTTACTCCTAAATTCAATGGTTCATGTGGTGGAAATTCATATTAACCTGTGTCAGGATATCTGTATTATTTTTAGGACTTGAAAAAAATGTTTTCATTGTTTTACCAAACATATGTCATTATTTTTTTTAAGTTATAGACAAACATATGAGGGTGAAAAAACTTATAAACTATAAATTATTCAGTGATAAAAGATTCTTTATGAAATTACAAAAAAAAAAAAAAAAGAAGAAGTAAAAAAAGATCATATTCATATTAAGTTCCCACTGTTTTATGTTGAATGCTTGGTTACAAATATTTGGGGGAAAAAAAAAAGAAAGAAAAAAACACTTTTTTCATGCCATAAGACAAATAAAAACACTTAATGGAGAAATCCTAACTTTCATAATTCATGCATCATAGGGTTGATAGTTTGATATAATCATAGAACTGACACCAGCAAAGCACATCTGTTTATTGAATGTAACCAATCACCTCTGGGCTTGAACCACGTTCATGCTCAGCTGTAGAGTCAGGTTGGTATCTGTGATGGTGGATGAGTAAAATAGCTGGGTGTCATGGTAATATTATCCCTCTGAGGCTTCCTTATTAGGCTAAATATAGTTATTGGTGCTGCAACAGTCAACAATAATTAGGCAACACTAGTACAACAACACAAAGTGTGTAAATACACTGGAGTCAGCAGAAGAGACTTTATTAGCTTTTGTGTCTGTGCTCAGCCTTTGTCTTTGTGACTCAAGTAAGCTGACAATTTACTCTCCATTCGCTGTCATGTTACATTTTTGTCTTCATCTATTGTGGGGCCCTTCTACAGCTGAGCACAATTGGTGTCACTGCACTGGTGCACAAAGGGCTCGATGGGAGATGCGCTCGGGTGATTTGTCTTCTGTGTCAGATTTTAAACACAGCTTTTAATTTGCAGAGAAAAGCAGGAAGTTGGAACATGGTCGGGAGTGATGTGAAGGGAGGCAGCAGCTTTGTAGTGGTGACAGAAACACCACCAACACGTCAGGACTAAGAGCTGGCTGACACTGGAGCTCTCTGACAGATTTAATTCATAACCAGCTCTGAAACCAATGAAATTAATGATTACTGCAACAAGAGAGAGAAAAGAGCACCCTGTAGTTTTTAACAGAGCCAGATTAAAAGGTATTGTGCTGCCATTTCATGTCCCACAGTATTTAACTAAAACAATAATACAGTTCTTTCAATTACAGAAGCTTACAGGCTTAAGAAGGAGAATCATTTGGAAGGACGGGCTGTCTGATAGTGCGACTTCCATTTTTCTGAGTGTTCTACTCATGAGTAGACTTCAGGGACAAACGACATGGGCCTAAAGCTGAGCAAGACTAGGACCAGCAAACATCCTTTTTCCATGGACTCTCCTCCTCTAGAATTATATCTAAAGAGATTTTTTAAACTCCCCATCATGTCCTTGTTTTTTCTCAGCTTGTTCTGCAGATCATTGATATTTATAACGAAACCCTGTACTGAGCCACTAGCATTATTCTGATGCACCCACCTGTTGAACATGCAGGAAAACTGCTGGAGCTGAGCTCTCAGACTGAAAATACTGAAGTGGAAATGGATGAACTGCAGATAGACAGAAGTACCCCTCTTTTTGTCGTAGTTGCGAACACTGCTGAGAATTTTTTTGGCCCATGTTAGGTCAACATTTTGAGGTTGAAAGCTGAAATTTTGACATAAAAAGTCAGAGAGACACTGGTGGAGATACCACAGTATTTTTTTTTTTTAGGACCATTCATAGCTCTTATCCTTTACAAAAATCATCCCGCAGGTTTTTCAAATGACTTCTGCCTCGCCACATCTTCATGACACTGGATTGGGATAATGGGAAATGCAGTCTTCACTCTAATGAAGCGCTGCCAGTTTCACCCAGTGATCACCAAAATAAACAAAAATAAACACATGACTCCTCACAGAGCATGCCTTGGAAACTTTTTTTAATAAGTTATCAAAAAAAATCAAGATTCAAATCGTTTTTTGTTGTGCAACTGTTTAACAAGTCCTTCAATTCTTCTGTGGAATAATCCAAGTTTGTAAGCGTGCACAGTCTCCTCTGCTTCCATGTCAGCCTTGGGACAACATTAAATATAAATATGCAGCATCAGGATGATACCACTGGCTACAATATCTTTTGTGTTATTTATCCTCCTTTCTATGAGGTTTTTCCCCCTAAGATGAGATACAGTAAGCCACATTTACCATTTTTATCACTGAGGCTTTAGTACTGTTTTTTGCATTTTATGACCTTATTATACCAAATCTGGCTCCAGGCAGCAGGCCCATGTTTTTCCATCTGTTTTGCAACACCATTTGAGAAGTCGTAGCACCCCATGCCACTTTAGTGTCTTATTCCCACACCGCCTCCAGCCCTCAGTATAAATTGCCTTATCTTTAACCTCGGGGGCTGCTATCTTGTACTGTCCGGCTTTGTGGCAGGGTGGGGTCAAACTGCAGACCTCTGCCGTTGGCCTCCATCTTTCCTCTTGCCAGTTTGTAACGAAGCGGTGGGTGAGCGCAGCGTGATAGCACTGCTGACAACGGCCGAGTCAGCAGCTCCTCTGTAGGATGTTGTCATTTGGAGTGGTGACACTGACCTGGTTTGATAGATGGATGCAATTATTACCAACACTCTCCTACCAGCACCAAGTCACCACAGTGAGAAACACTATAGGTCAGCAGAGGAGGTTGTCCATGTGTACTATGAGGAGAAAAGGCAATCCTGTTTTTCCTATGAGGGTGGCAGTTTCAAGTGATATCATAAAAGCTATTACTTTTTTTTATGTTTTTTTTATTTTTTATTTTATTTTATGACTTTGTCAATTATGTTGATTAACTTTAGTGAAGTAATCTACCCAGTCCAACTCATCCCAGTGCATTCTGCATAACCTTGCAATTTCAGCCAATCACTTTCTCTAAACTCTGACTGATGAGTCAGAGTTTAGAGAAAGTTTAATGTGATGACATTAAATACCCAAACCACATCAACCTGTACATCAATACACTTGTGTTGTGGGAATTTAAAGTATTGGTTTCTGTTTGTTCTTGTTCGTGTATAAAGATCAAAATTGATCATGCTGTCATAATAATTATAATAATAATAATAAACTTGATTGAAATCGCACTCTTCTAAAAAGGGTCACAAAATGCATAGCGCAATTAACAATAACGGGAAAAAAAAGAGAGAAATGTCAGTTTGTCAAGATTATAACCACAAAATTCAAAAGATTTAAATATATATATATATATTAAGAGAGTTAAAAACTGAAAATGTAACCAAAAAAAAAAAAAAAAAATTAAATTCCCTCCAGAGAAAGAACAAAAGCAGCGTTATGAGGATGAAACCACACTCTGATAACGTCTCCTGTCAAAGCACATAGAAAGATGAAGATGATAAAGACTCAGCCAATCAGACCTCCTCAGGCAGTTTGTTCCACAGGGTGGGAGCTGTGACAGAGAGGGTCGCAGGTCACCCCAGTCACCACCTCTGGTCCTCACTCTTTCATTCTGGGACAGCAAGCAGAGCCTTAACTGAGAACTCCAGGCTACGACCGACCACGTATGGACTGAGGAGATCAGAGGTGGAGAGCAGGTCCAGAACATGCTTGAGGAGTTGCTTATATGGATATTGATGTGAAGTAGTGAAAACTTTTGCTGCAGAGTTTTTGACTTCCTGTAATTACTGCAAGCTGTGTTGGTATAAACAGGTTTATGTATCATGGCTTTGAAACACTGCATGTTATTGGCTTCCCTTTTCACAGTGAAGCAGTCAGCTGTGCTGTTCTCACACAGCTCTGATATGATAGTTTCTCTTTCACAGGCTTTCTTATGTGGCTTCAAACTGAATTGTCATCATGGGTCTCTGTGCAGTGAATCTGTCAAAATAAATCCAATACTTGTATATGAATTTATATATATGAGTATACATGTGTATCGGTGTATGTGTATATGAGTATGTGACTATATGGGTGTATTTATGGGCATATGTATATATGTGTATACAATATTTATATTTTGTGAAAGGGGTGAGAGTTGATAAGCTTTGCTTCTACTCTTTTTTCGAATAAGAAATGTCTTTCTTCACCTGGTGTTGAAATATAATGTAGCTTCCTGAGGTTTTCATTTGTACAGTGTATCACAAAAGTGAGTACACCCCTCACATTTCTGCAGATATTGAAGTATATCTTTTCATGGGACAACACTGACAAAATGACACTTTGACACAATGAACAGTAGTCTGTGTGCAGCTTGTATAACAGTGTAACCAGTTCATCACCTTTACCCTCAGCCTCTTTAGTAAAGCAGTGGTCGTCTTAGAAGTGTGTTTGGGCTCATTATCATGCTGGAACACTGCACTGACACACAGTTTCTGGAGGGAGGGGATCATGCTCTGCTGCAGTATTTCACAGTACATGTTAGAGTTCATGTTTCCCTCAATGAAATGTACTGTTGTAACACTAACAAGTCAAATGACATTTTGGAGGGAAAATGACCAGCACTGCTTAATTTGGACATTTAGGTATGTAGTCTCTTAGGGGTGTACTCACTTTTGTTGCCAGGGGTTTAGCTATTAATGGCTATACTATGAGTTATTTTGAGGGAAAAATACATTTACACTGTTATATAAGCTGCACACAGACTACTGTTCATTGTGTCAAAGTGTCATTTTGTCAGTGTTGTCCCATGAAAAGATATACTTAAATATCTGCAGAAATGTGAGGGGTGTACTCACTTTTGTGATACACTGTATAATAGTGTGAAATTGTTTGGTAGTCATTAGTAGCTGTTAGGAAGGCCTTTACAAGTTGCACATTTGAAAAAAAAAAATGAAATGACACAAAATACTCAATGTCTTCTTATATTATATTATAACATACATGATTTTCTTTTACATGTCCACATGTAGCCTGGTATCTAGTAAACTGAATTTATTTTCTTACATGTAGGCCTGTCATCTATACTAAACTGCAGTTTTAGGGCTGTCACTAAAAACAACCTTTTCTGAAAACTCCAGCCATAGTTAAGAAAACTCCAGTTTCATGATTTTGTGTATTCACCTGTAAACAGAATTTTTTGCAGCAAAAAAAAAGCCACTGATGTAACCTATATGCACCCTTATTCAACACATTAATGCTACTTTTAACTCTGATGCAAACACTGTTCTCTTTTTTGTGTGTGGTTCATTCATTGGTTTATTTTGTTTTTGATGGTAGAAATGAAATTTGTCATGTGAATTTTTTGAGTCCATGTGCGATTCAAAACCACATTAATGTTGTAAATAATTATAAGTGACATTTTAATTGTTTTGCACTTTGTACATAATATTTTCCAACAACTGCTTTGTGTTTTCCATGATTTATTTATTTTGAGAACCTCGCAATAATCATCTTATTAGCTAATCCCTTCACCTCAGTTTAGTTTGTTCCACAAAAACACAACATAGCAAAACTACTATTCCCATGCACCGGTGTTGTTTTCCTACTGAGGCATTATGCATCTCACTGTGTCTAATTGTGTCCTTTTTATACAAATAACCTTGTTAGGAAAAATAAATAACTAAATAACAGATCTTAAAAAGAATCCGATCAATGTATCTGACTAACCAACACATATTAAAACAGCCTGTACAGTTATAAAGGTAGAAAGGTTGATGATTGCTCTGAAATATTTGAAAGTGAAACTATTCAGTGATCAGAGAGTCATTTTAACCTCTGGTTGTCTTCAAACATGAAACATCTTTCTGTCGTCTGAAGGCTAAATTTGACTCTGACGTTTGGTTATTTTCAGTAAAGGACTGTCAGTGACTCAACCCCACAAATACAGTCTATTCAATCACATGAGGCTGAGTGTCTATTTGATTTATTTCTATTTACCTGAAGATGTTGCTTTCACAAAAACCTCAGGAAATAAGCTTCAAACTGTATTTGAAGTCAGAGAGGCACTGCAGTAAAGTGGGGTGGACTTTCCTTCTACATGCAGCCTGTCTTGTCAGTGGGTAGAATTTAGTGCTGTCAGGAATAAAGGAGAGAAGATCAAGTGTAATGAGAGGCTCAGCTGCAAACTGGTTTCTCTTAGAAATAGATTCAGATCCTTTGTCGAGTATCTTGTTGAAATCAATATGTCGTAATAGTGCTGAAGTGTCATTTTAATATTAGAATGACATAAATGGTTAAAGAAAGTTAAGCTCTGAGTTCACCAAGCTTCCCAAAAAATTTCAGCCCACCACTTGCCCTAGAGCTGCAGAAAGCACATAACCTCACAGATAAAGCAGAGCATGCCCAAAGACTGCACGCTTACCCTGCTGTCCAGCACTGACACACAGACTTTATATACCAGCCACAGCCTACATGGAAGACCTTTGCCCTTCAAACAGCACGGTTAGCCTGAGGTCTGAAGACCTGTTGTTCTCTCCGTCTCCAGGGTCAGACTGAAGCTGAAAGCTGGCAGCTCTGTTACAGGGATGAAGCAAAGATCAGGATTCAGCTGGAAACAAGAAAAGCAACCACATTGTCCTCTTTTAGCAGAAAAGACTGTGTTTAAAGTTACTTTAACAGTGAAGTGGGTGAACTTTGGATCAGTGCTGCATCACAACTGCAGCAACTATTTTCAATTTGTACTCTACTGTATGTAAGAATCTGTCATAACAGTTTGTGTTTGTCCTTTTAGGGCAAGTTTTGGGGCTTTTTGCCTTTATTTGACACGACAGCAAAAAGAAGCAACATCATCATTATTTTATTATTATTATTTATTTTAATGTGACTAAGTTTTACAATGATTTAACATCAATTCAAAGGGATAAGTTGAGAAGAGATTCTTGAAAAAGAGCAGTTGATGAAAACATAAAATAAATAAATAAAATGCATGGGTTTTAACACTGTAAAGTGAAAAAAAACAACAACAATCCCTCCCATGTTGATGCCTTTCCCAACCTTGTTTCACTTAGCATGAAGTTAGGATGTTAAAAATGTCCCATTGAAACAGAATAAAATAACTGGGTCTGAGCTCATCTAAGACGGAGTGGTGCAAAGTAGAAAAATCTCCTGTGGTCTGACGAGTCCACATTTCAAACTCTTTTTGGAATTCATGGACATGGTGACCTCAAGGCAAGAGAGATAAAGAACAGTCCAGAGTGTTTTTAGCCATTTTTAGTAACTGTTACATCTGTGAAGGCAGCATTAATGCTGAAAGCTACATCCAGGTTTTGGAGCAACAAATTCTACCATCCAAGCCACTTTGTTTTTTTCAGGGACGTTCCTGATTATTTCAGCAAGACAATGAAACCAAGACACATTCTGCTCCTGTTACAACAGTGTGGCTCTGTAGTAGAAGAGTGCAGCTACGAGACTGATCTGCCTGCAGTCCAGACCTGTCACCCACTGAAAATGTGTGGAGCATTGTGAAGTTTAAAATACAACTAAAGAGACCTGCTGAGCCACTGAAATTGTCCATCAACAAGAATGGGAAAGAATTCCAGCTCCAAAGCTTCAACAGTTAGTGTCCTCATTTGACAAAAGCTTACTGAGTGCTGTTCAGAGGAAAGGTGATGTAACATAGTGGAAACTATGCTCCTTTAACGGCTTTTTAGGAATGTGTTGGAGGTATCAAATTCAAAATGAGGGAATATTTGCAAAAACAAAAACAAAACACAAAACAAAAAAAAAAGAACAAAAAAAAAAGTTTATCAGTTCGAACATGCAAATTTTTTTTAGTGAATTTAATTGAAAATAAGTCAAGCAAGATTTGCTTATCAGTGTATTTTTTATTTTTATTTATTTATTTTTTTATACAGTGTCCTTACTTCATTGAAACTGGGGCTGTAAATGTAAAAATAATTTTAAAAAAAGCAAGAATATGCAGCGCGAGGTTGTTGTGTATCTGATTACCTGTGTCATCATTACTCTCAACATTAATCCACTTTTATATATATATATATTTAACCTTTTATTATTTTTAAAAAGGTTGTGCTGTCACATTGTGTAGTTATAAAATGCTCATACTTTACATTCTGAAGAGTGTTTCATGTCATGGTGAAGTGCTTTAGCTGTTGAAATTAAAACAATTAAAAGCTTTCTTTAATGTTCAATTGAGCCATGGTTTCGGACTCCTTATGGTATTACAACTAGTCCCCCACTATTTTGACTAACTTAGAACCTAGTGAAAAAGAGTACTCGTTAAATAAATATTAAAAAAAAGAAACAAACAACAACCTACAAAGCATTTCTTACTGATGATGAACCTCTTTATGAGCAGGGGCTTTATCAGGGCTGGACATTTGCATATTACTTTTGAAACTATAACAGTGAGAAGAGCAGCATTGCATTTTGTGAATAAAAGTAAAGCATGCATCCCTCTCATGTAACAGCATGGCAGTAAAAAATAAGAGCTATATGACCACACTTGGACACTAGAGGACCATTAATACAGACCTTAGGTAGGTAGGAGAGTTAACTCCCAAAGTAGAGACAGAACATCTTGGCTGCTCACTAACCACACCTTAAAAAAACCTGACCTTTCTGCTTTCACAAAGACTCATTAAACCTTTGTATCATCAAATATAAATTTAAATGTGTGGAAATAAATTGGCCCTGTATAACACATCCCCCACACTTTAATGAACTAAGTTCCAAACTTTGAGCATGAAACCTAAATTAAATTATTCCATCTGTGACTGCTTAATACGTCGAGGAGCTTCAGGAATAGAGGCGCTCTTGCCAGTAGGTTTGGCCAGTGATTAGACCGCCTCACGTGGTATCTATCTACTTCCTATAATAATCCTTTGACATTACACAGATTGCGGCACACGCTCAAATCTGAAAATACCGGCGCAGCGGGAAGTGCTGGGATGACTCCTGCTGCCCACACGCCATGACTGAAATAGTCAGGAGGTAGAAACACAGAGCTTATATCTGTGATTTTAAGAACAGGTTGATAATCAGGTGGGCATGTGTTTGAGTTGGCTAACTCAGACGATCTGTGTTGAAAATTGGCACTGTTATTTTTTTCAACTAGTGATGACCACGGCTTCTGTTGTTGGCAACAAACAAATGGTTTTACGACTATGGAAATGGAGAAAAGTATTCTACCACCTCAGTGCATGTAATATAGTTCACTTGGGGCCTTAATTAACAGTTATTGTTAGATTTTGTATCTGTAGGACCCAAAAGCCTTTGAGTTTGACACTATGGTGTTATACAGCTGAGTTTAAGATTAAATGTTGTCCTTCAAAAGAAGGGGGACCAAGAGTTTCTTGAACATACCTAATAACACACATTAATTTTGTAGATATATTCTAAATTGTAGGTATGTATATATAAAAAATCTTGACCCAAGTTTTTATGTCACTACCAAAATATGAAGAGTTTCATTTTGTCGGCAGGTCCTAGTTTTATCAACACCCCCAGAAATTAGACACAACCTTCCTGTTTATCCATGGTCACACAGTGAGAAGTTTGTTCAAAAACTTATTGAATTCTTGCCTCCAAAAGTCTGAAAATCAGAGTGCTTTTTAGGAGTGTAACTACCAAAACACAACTTCTGCTATGAAAGAAGCACTTTGATTTGAATGCTTAATGTTGTGTTTTCTACCTCAGTTGCCGAGTTCCAACTGTGGCATTTATTGTTGAGTTCTGCCAACAAATAGCATAAAATGTCACTGTTGAAACAGTCACTATTAAAACATGTGGAAATGTCTCTGTAGTGACATGATGGTGTCTGCAATGACAATATTGTGCTCATTTTTGATCAAAGTAAGTCGTACTTAAAGTAAAACATACAAACAAATGTCATGAATACACAACTCTGATTTGAATTATGTTCTTTGCTTGATAAGATTTTGCAGTGAGAGGTAAAACACTAAAATGCCAAAAAGTGAAGCAGAGAGACAACTGCACAGACCATGGCCCCCATTTAACAGATAAAAAGAGCATGGTCCCTATAAACAGGTATGTTTGTCATGGTGCCTGTAACAGTTATATGTAGGTCTTGGTACCTGTGAAACTACTGTATAGACCATGGCTTCTTTATAATAAGTGTACAGGTCATAACAGAATTATAGTGGCCATGGTACCTATAAGACGAATATACTTGTTGTGGCTGTATAACAGGTGTACAAGTTACATGTTGCCCAGTGAGAGAGGCAACCAGACCATGGTCCCTGTAGACAGGGCCGCCTACTTGAGAGGTACCCAGACCATTAACCCCCATATGAGAATTATACAGCCCATGAGAGAGTTATGTAGGCCTTGGTTCCAGTGAGACTACTTCTACTTGCAGTCTTCCAGTGCATACTACCTACTACTTCCACATGTAGTATGTCGTATGACTGTTTTGTTGGACCTGTTTAGTCGTATACTACTCTGGATTTCTGTTTCAGGAAGTGGAGCTGATGTTTTTTTTCTAATGTTTAACTTTATCATAAATAAATCCATGAGTACATTTGGCCTTTCAGTCATTAATTCACCACATCAATCAGTGGTGAAGTTACAGGAACAATTAAAGTAGATAAGTTACATTAGATGTCAATGAGATACAAAGGAAAATAAATAAATGAAATCAAGCATGGAAAGGGAAAAGCAGTTGTACATTTTTTTGAGAATTTTTTGGTATTTTCATTACTTTTAGTGGTTCAAGGAACATTTTTAGTTCATTTAGAAAACAACAAATTCAGGGAGAGATTAGAGTCCTGATTTCATCACATTTGTAAAGGTATAAAAGTTTATTACAGCAAAATCGCCATATTTGATTTTTAATCTTGCACCAAAAGTTATCGTGTATTGAAAATAAATCTGAAACAAACTCACTTTTTATTTTTCCAGCTGGTGTAAAAACTGCGTCCTCATTACCCACGTAGGCTGTTAGTGTAAAATAAAAAGTGATAAATGATTCACGGGCTTTTATGAATTTGGTAAAAGTAAACAGCTCTTTCATGATGAAGTGAGCAGATTTACCGCTGTTTCTTTCCTGTCACTTCACTTTTATCTCTGGGACCGTTTCACATTTTTGTTGTTGTGTTGTAGTTGAGCTGATTATTCCAGTAGGTGTCAGTAATTCACCTCAACCTGAGCGCCCCCAAATTGACAAACAGCATTAGCGCTGTGCATTGTGGGAAACAGTACGCCAGGTAGACTGGAATGGGAAATGAGAAATTTTCTCGGATCAGTAGAAACATCCGGGAACTTGTAGTTTACTACAGATCTCACAAGTTTTCGCATACTGCCTACTACATACTGAATTTCAGCCGAAGTAGTAGGCACCCGTAGTGTAGTAGGCGGTTTGGAAAACAGCCCATGACTCCCACAGGTATACAGGCCATGGTCCCTGTAGACAGGTGTGTAGATTATTGAGGCCATTAAAGAGGTCATGAAGCCATGATACCCATTAGACTACTGTACAGACTATAAAAGAGGTGAATGTTTAACTTAAGTCCATATTTGTGAGCTCACTCCAATCAAAGTTTTATGTCAAAGATTAAGTCACTGCTATTTCTTTAATGATGAATTAGTGTTTCATTGGTTATCAAAGATGTTAAAAGATAAAATACAGCAAACAGAGTTCAGTGACTACCCTGGAAGACTGAACAGACTGGTGAAGAAGTCCAGTTCAGTTCTGGACCCTGTAGAGGTGGAGACTGACAGGGAAATTATGGCCAAGCTGTCGTCTCTGATGGTCTTTTTTTTCTCATTGACTCTTGAATTATTATTCTATCTATACATTCTTTGACTTTTTTTTTGCACTGTACAGTCTTGGATTGCTGCTGTGACTCTGAATTTCCCTTCCTGGATTAATAAAGTACTTTCTATTCTAGTCTATGAATATGTGAAGTTCAATTCAAAGGACAGCAGCAGGGTTCCAAACACAGGCCAGTGTTCTGATCTCTGCTGAGACTGTTAATGCACACAGTTTATCAACAAGGAAGTTTCCAGGAATAAAACAAATAGAGCAGACTCAGAGGAGAGCGACTGTGGGCTCTAAGTAAAGAGTGAACCGAGTGGGCAGTTTTCTCATAACTGGAGCAACAATTTGACTTTGCATTTAGATCAAGAAGCAACACACAAGGATTTCTTCATTTATAAATAGGAAATAGGAAACCATTCAGGCACATTAATCTAGCACTATGTTTCAGTTATTCCACCACTCTTATTCAGTGATATGACATCATCTGATAAAGCTTCTGATTTAACTGATGAGCCTAAAGAGTGGAAAAAAGGGACCAGACTGAAAGAAAACTGTCCTCACTGCCCACCAATAAAGTCCTTTTGTTAAATGGGCTCAGGAATGACAACTGAAAAGATGTGGTAAAGAAATACAACAAATGAGGGACAGAGGAGAAGTGCACTAGAGAGAAAAATAAAAGAGGAAAACAATAAGCATATGACTAACACAAATAGATAAACTTAAATTCAATGCAAGGACACAAAAACAAACTGCAAAACAAATGCAAAGGAAAAGCTGCATATGTGTTTCAGTCAGTTCATCATAAAAGACTCAAAGACTTTCACTGAACTAATTAGATAAACTGGGTTTCCTTTGTCAACACTGTCAATTCTGGAGAAGTGTTGAGGGAAAGAAGCGCAACTTTCACACCTGCTCAACATGTTTCTAAATGACACAACACATTCAAGATTCAGAGAATTAAATAAGGGGAGGCTATATTATAAAAACACAAAAAGAGGACCCCCTACTGGACCTCTTGGAGACACTACAAAAAAACTCAAAGATACTCAAAGAGGTAGCTTCAAAATTAAAACATCATTGGAACACTCCTTTTTAGTTTGAATTAAGCTGGTTATATATAACCTTGCAGAGCAGATGGAGCTGCCTGATTCATTTCTGAAATCCTGCAGATCCATCTTGCTATGATCCAACCACAACCGATTTCACCCGGTCCAATATTGTCCGGACCAATCAGAGAAGAGAGGCGGGAGCTGTAGGAGCTGCAGACGTGACGTCAGCGGGAAGCGTCTGAGTGTTTGAAAACAATGGAGGAGTGTGAAATGGTCTCTAAATGAAGAACAGAGAACGTCACTCAAAGCCTTTTTGATGGGAAACGATTTTTTTGCTCTTCATCGGTCGGGAGAAGAGCAAAATCGGACTAGTGAAATATCTCTGCAGCAGATATATGAACTTTCTATCTGGTGTCAGGTTACAAATCTGCTACGTCACCGTGGCTTGATGTGGATTGGTCTGTGATGAGCAGGTTGTCCAATCACCAGCAGCTACATTTTTTTAAGTCCCGCCTCTGAAAGCACTCTCTAGCACCTCTTACCCAGATGGACCAGTGAAATATTTCCGTGACAGATATATGAAACTTGTCACGTAAGGTTATATATATCTTCACTGAGATTTCATAAAAGTCCAAATTTTGACTTTTTATCCAAAAAATTAACTTCTTAATCCCAGAATTTGAATTTTCATCCCAAAATTTTGACTTTCTATTTCAGAACTTTAATTCTTTTATCCAAAATTTCAAGTTTTTGTCTCAGAATTCTGACTTTTGAATCTCAATTTTTCGACCTATCTCATAACTTCGACTTTTTTTTCCACAGATTTTTTACTTTTTTCTCTTGAAATTTCATCTTCATATGGGCCAAGAAAATTCTTAACAATATTCACAACCATGAAGACTAGAGGGGTACCTTTACTCCAACCGTATATTTTCCATTAGTCTGTAAGAGTTCATTTCCACCTTAGCATTTTCTGTCTGAGAGCATAGTGCAAGCTGTCAGAATAAACCTGTACATTTTCAGGGGATTAAATAAAGACAATGACATAACTTTTCCAGCAAAAAGGAGGACATGTCCGGGCAAAAGAGGACGTTTAGTCACCTCAGTCAGATCAGATTTTATCTCTCACATCCCCTAATAAACCAGCTGATTGATAACAAAAAGTTCAGTTATAGTGGGATGCTAACAGCTCATCTGTAAAACAAGAACAAACTGCAGAGTTTTGTGGGCACATGCATGTTTGAGTCCATCAGCACATTTGTGATTTGTGAATTGGACCTTGAAATAAACCAGAGATTGTAACAAATGCACAACTCCTGGTGCTATAATTGGCGGTAGACATATGTAAATAGTAAACTATGTGATGGTTTGTGTCTTTTGTGCGTTTGCCTCTTTTTTGGGTGTGCTTTTAGTGTATTTCTCTTATTCTTATTCTGCACCTCATCCCTGTTTTGCTGCTGCAATGATCCAATTTCCCCACAGGGATCAATAAAGTTTCATCTCTCTTATCGAGGTATTAAGCCATTTCAGTCATCTTAGCAGCTCTCATAGTGAAGGACACAAGTTTTGAAGAAGGGAACTGTAATATCTGTTCGATCGCATCCAGTGGGAAGGACAAATGAGATGCACTTCTGTCCACACACTGGTCCATCACAACGATATGTGAAGATCCATTATCCCTCTCTGTCAGGAGATTAGTGCGGCAGTCTCAATGAATTAGTGCTCCCTTCACTTCTTTTCATCCACACAGTTTTTTTTATTGAGGACGAGATGTACTGAATTCAAGGCTTATACTCATAAGAACATGACAATGGAGCTTCATGCTCCTCGTTCCTGTGATATAACATATTATTGTCATCTACACTGAACGCACTTACTCTGCCTATTTTTTTCTATCAGACCGAGACTGTTTCATTCCTTTCATCGACAATCCAAGGTGAGAGGATGAGAAAAGTTCCTCTCTTTTCGCAACATGTCTTGTTTATGTGAAAAACTTGCAAAAGTCTTTGTGTCAGATCAGTTATTCTGAGATAAATGCATTTGATTTTTTTTAAATTCAAAAACAGGATCAGCAAAGATTTAAAAAAAAATGGAATCAACACATAGTGACATCATAGAGATAAAAAACTGCTTTCTCTTCTGAAGGAGGGACATATGTGTACCCACCAATTACCTTAACCAATACCTCCCTTAACCAATCAGTGGTAATAAAAAGTCTGTTGCCAGGTTTTGACCAAAGGGTCCAGGAGTTTTTAGTGTTTACCTGTTAAAACATTCCCCTGAACTTAGTTGTCCCTTTAGCCCTCGGGGTCATCTCATTATTGGCAACTAGACTTATGACAGTTGTGCTACCTTTTCTTTCCACGCTCTCTTTCTCAATTCAAAAAAATTAAAAATAGTAGAATAGTAGAGGGGATAACCACAACAGTCAAGACAGATGTCTGTCTAGTTCTGGTTCTGTCTGAGGTTTCTGCCCATTAAAGGGAAGTTTTTCCTCTCCACTGTAACTTGCTAAAAGCTGCTGCAAAGTGCTTCACTCATGGTGGATCAAGATGAGATAAGATTCCTTATCCTGTCTTGATGTTGGGTCTCTGTTAGTAAAATAATAAAATACTATAGTACTACTATACTATCATAAACATTAACAGGTATCAACCTGCTAATGTTTTGTAAAGTGTCTTGAGATAATGTTTGTTATGATTTGGTGCTATATAAATAAAGATTGATTGATTGATTGAACAATTGTTCACTTTATAAAACAAGCATTTCTGTTCAATCTGTCCAATTTATATGTGTCAAATGAAATAAAAAAATAAAACAACCCCTGTTCTTGGATTTCTGATCCAAGCCCTGCCAATTTCTTACCTTACCTTTACCCTCCCTGATGGTAATAAAAAAAGAGAAGTTAGAGTAAGTAGATCCTAAATACCAGTACATATCCATCCTGATACAAAAATTGATGAGTAAAAAGTTATATATTTTTTAGAAAAAATGACTGTAATGGGCACCATGTTGAAAATTCTTGATGCTTCCATATCCACATCCTTTTAAAATGCCTTTGACTTTAACTAAACCAAATTTCTAACCTGTAATCGTTGAATGAACAACTGTCATGGAATTTACCAGCTAAGCTGTACCACTAATAAATCTCACACACTCTACAGATGTGCTCTCTGTCACCTGACACTCTACAAAACCTCCGCAATGTAATAATATAATATGTAATGTGTAATGTAATAATACACAAAATGGTGGGATTGGGGGGGCTTCGAGCAATAATAAGTTCTGTTCTTTTTTTTTTCCCCTGTATTTTTTGTGTTGGTTTTTACATTATTTTTCCGGTGTCTCCATACAGAGTGTGCTTGTCTTTATGTGTGAATGCACTGGGGCGGAACTCAGCTGTGCATGATACACAGAGCAGGTGAGAAATGTGAACGCATTTAGGGACATTGCATCCAGTCGTATAAGTACAATAAGCAACTTAAGGCATATAGTCTGATAAATAAAAGAAAAAAACAAACCAAATCTATAAAAAAGGTAACCTTGAATTAGTTCTGCTTTATACAGCAAATTACACCATGATATGGCACTATGCTGTTATTAAAAAAAAAAAAGCCAGTCTTTAACAAATAAAGGCTTAACAAGATTTTGTCAATTATTGTCCCAAAATCCGTCTCGGGGGGAAAAAAAGGGTGGTCTCATATCCAGGATCTTATATTCACATTAAGACAGTATGCCAGTGAGTCTGTCATCGTTAAATATTTGACCTTTTACTCTTAACTACAGGCACCACTAATGCAGACAGCATGGAGTAAAATACAAAAAAACCCTAAAAACACAACGGTAGTAATGCTGCAGTCACATGACTTACATCCATCAGAAATTCTGCTGTTATTTAGTCAAAACAACATGTTTTTTCTGCTGCTTGTTTACCACCTAGTCATTATGAGGTACATCACTGACATGATATCCATTAATCTTGACATAGGTAATTGCTTTCATCAAGTTCCCAGACTCTGTACTTCCATCAGCCCTTGCTGGTTTAGTTGTGTTGAAAACTAGAACTTCTTCTCAGAATCATAGATATCGTTCTGTGAGAGTGGTTTGGCCATGAAGTTGCTTTCATAACCTGCTCATTTCTTTCACTGTATTCCACACCTCTGTTGTTGTCTTCTCTCTATATAGAGCACTTTATCAGCCATAGAAATGAAGTCACCTTTTATTCCCACAATCAAAGAAGCCTCACCTGTAAAAGCTTCAGGTGCAGCTGCTTTCAAAAGGTTTATACTGCACTCACTTTTTCACTCACTTCTGTTTCTGTTTATGAAAGTCTGCGTTCGTCCCACGTGCATTTTATTGACCCTGAGCTTTAGACTCTTCATCTCTGATACTGCAACAGGTCCAACCTTATCACAGCTGAACAATCCTCTGAAAAGTGACGCAGAAATTGCTCTGAGTTGGAATCATGGATTTCCTTCGGGGTGCTCTGGTGCCGTCTCGTTAACAGAAACACAATGGGTGTTAGGGGGTTAGTCAAGCGTCAATTATCAGCGCTGACATTTGCAGATTTGGGCAAATATCAGAGGG
>RPOG01004142.1:0-49776 GCA_008086565.1 Thalassoma bifasciatum
AAGTTTTTCTCCTCAGAGAATCAAACTTTCTTCCACCTTTCAATGTCCCATGATGCTCTCTGTCAAAGTCCAAACGGGCCATTTAGTGGAAGGAGACGAGGCCTTTGAAGAGGTTTTTGTTCTTAAAGCTCTTCTCTCTCAGACGCCGTCTGATGGTTATTGGGCTGCAGTCGACTCCAGTAACGACCTTCATTTGGGTTGAGGATCGTCCTGTGTCTTGATGAACAGCCAATCAGATCCTCAGGCCCAGAGCTGCTGAAATGTTTTTGACTTTAATCCCAAAATTTTGACTTTCTGCCTCAAAAATTTTGACTTTTTATCTCAAACTGCTGAATTTTAGCCTTGTAATTTTGACTTTTTTCACTAACTCTTGCTTTTTATCCAAAAAGTTTTGACTTTCATCTCATAATTCTGCCTTTAGCCTTGAATTTACCATTGCACTGTTTTGTATTGTAATTTATTGTATTAGATTGCTTGTTTTATATCTGTTTTAGTCCTCTTTCAATACACTTCTATTCTTGTAAGGTGACCTTGGGTGCCATGAAAGGCACCCTTAAATAAAATGTATCATTATTATAATTATTTAGACTTTTTACTACAAACTCTTGACTTTTTTCCCTTGTAATTTCAATTTTTTATCATAAATTTTTCAACATTACATCTAAAAATTTTGACTTCAACCCTGTTTACCTAAAAACATTTTACATCATATCATTTTCTATCTATCTATCTATCTATCTATCTATCTATCTATCTATCTATCTATCTATCTATCTATCTATCTATCTATCTATCTATCTATCTAGCCTTGAAATTCTAACTCTCTATCTCAACTCTCTTCTGACATATTTCCTTATAGTTTAAACTTTTTAATCCCCAAATTTAAGTTTTACATACAAATTCAAACTTTAATCTCAAAATTTCCATTTTAATCTTAAATTGTTTCTCAATTTAGGTTAAAAAAAATCCAATGAAGCCAAGTTTTAATAGAATTTTTGACCGGTGGAAATGTGCTTCATACTGCGTCCAACCTCAGCAGTGATGGCGTTGTGTTGTGAGAGGTTTTGATTCTGCAGCTCAACAGTCGACCACGTTCAAAGAGAGAAAGATTAGAGGTCATGACAGAGTGAAAACCTGACAGAAAATCACCTTGAATCCACATTTTTGTGCAGATTTAATCTTTTAAAGGCTGTGCTTTAAAATCCTATAAATCTGTTCCATGAATCTTTTCAGGAGATTAAATCAAAGTCAGATGTAAAATATTGATTGATTGGTGGATTTTATCTCTGGATCATGAGATGTGAAGCAAAACAAAACAAAAGCCCAAAGGATGATGAAATCGAATGAAAACACATATTTCAAACTCTGCTCCCTGATGTCAGCAGACACACAGAGAGAAAACAGAGGAACAGGAGAATTATTGAACAAAAACAACAACTCTTCAACAAAACAAGACCACAGAGGTTAAACATGAGGGCAAACGTTCACATAAAGTTGATTTCATGTACTGTTATTTGACTTTTTAACCCTATATTTGGGTCAATGACAAAAAGAGGGTCTACAAACGTATTTTTAAAAAGTTCTTTGAAAATGGATAAAAACATATTTCTGAGAGAAGAATTATGTTTTCTAACAGATTTCAGTAGTTGACCAACATTTCAAAGATTTTAGGTTCGTAATTTTTTAGTGTTTTTAATTTGAGCACCCAAAAATGTCAGGTGGTGCAACCAAATATATGAAAATATATTTATATGTTCCTGTTATTTTTTCTGTGTGAAATTATTGGCAAGTATCTCTCAAGTGTCTGTATAACTCATACATTTTCATTTTGTGTGTTTCATTTGTTTTATTTGTGAATAAGATGAATAATTTGATGTTAAAATAACATTTCACATTATTACATTGGTTGTACCACCTGACATGGAAATTGTTCCAGTCACCAATGAAGTGAAAAAACCTTTTTTTATCAGTATTTCAGAGAAATCTACAAACTTTTCCACTTGGTCACAAATGTCATTTGGGCTCCTCTGGCTGATGCAGTTTCCTGTTTCCTGTTTTATTCTCTTCACTTTAAAATAAAAGTCTAATGTTACGGTTGCACCACCCTGACATTTGACAAGGTGAAAATTACGGGACAAAAGTTTTTTACATTTCTCAACAGCTTTAAAATTCTTTTTATTTGCAAAGAATGTTTCATTTAAAAAGGTTCAAGCATAAAATAATGCCACTGTATTTTTAATTTCCATTTACAATAACTGACATTCAATTTTTAGAGTTTAATTACTGTGGATACTTGTCAGGACGGTTGCACCACCTGACATTTTGGGGGTTTGAGGAACCAAAACACAAAAAAACATGTTATATTTTAATAGTTTAAAGATGTGTTCAAATAACACAGGTTTCATAGAATAAAGAAATACATGTGATGAAATACTCAATTCATGATGGAAGGAAATATTGCACTCNACAACCAATGTAATAATGTGAAATGTTATTTTAACATCAAATTATTTATCTTATTCACAAATAAAAGAAATGAAACACACAAAATGAAAATGTATGAGTCACTACAGACACTTGAGAGATACTTGCCAATAATTTCACACAGAAAAAATAACAGGAACATATAAATATATTTTCATATATTTGGTTGCACCACCTGACATTTTTGGGTGCTCAAATTAAAAATACTAAAAAATAATGAACCTAAAAACTTTGAAATGTTGGTCAACTACTGAAATCTGTTAGAAAACATAATTCTTCTCTCAGAAATATGTTTTTATCCATTTTCAAAGAACTTTTTAAAAATAAGTTTTTAGACCCTCTTTTTGTCATTGACCCATATAAAAAAATGAGCAGTGTCATTCTTCACCCAACCACTAACCATGAGCGATAGAAAGGATTTTGTGTTATCCTTCATATTTTCTGAGAAAAGGCCAAAAATTCAGAAATTCTGGTGGAGGGGGGTGTATACTTTTGGGCACAACTATATGCCGCAGTGATATCTAGAAAACTGGATATTTTCAGATGTGCCCATTGGTGTGGAAATCACGGCAACCAGTTCAGAAACCAAGTTTTTGGTTCTAACCGTAGAATACGTAAATTTTTTGAAGCGAACCCAAAACTAAAAGCGTTTGAATACTGTTTCTATTTGCAAAGAACCAATTAGGAAAATATAATTCTGGTTCACAGCCCTGATTTTGACACTTGCAATTTAATAAAATCCAGAATAAAAGTCCCACCGCTCTGTTTCTTTTGGGCTCTTAGAGGAGAAAATGGTTTCCATCGTGTTTCTGCTCGTGTGGCTTCTCCTTGTACCATCTGTTTTCGCCAGCTTCTTCTTCGGTGGTTAAAAACAGTCGACAGGGGCTGAAGAGTATTTTCAAACAACCCATCACCTCAAGGGATTCACTTATTTACTCAGGGCGCCTGATTATGACATGATGAGGAAGAAAACCTGTTCACATATGGCGCTGCTGTTTTTGTTTGCCTGCTGTTGTAAGTCACAGTCGTTACGTCTTTTTTTTCTCTCCTTGAAATGGAAAAAAAATGTTGTGCCTTTAAATCAGTAAGACTCTAAAATATGTTAAGATGAGACCAAAGATTTGAAAAACCAGAGTTCTCCCTCAAGGCCTCCTTTAATTCCTCTCACACTGGAGTCTGAGAGGAGTGAGATCAAGTTTAAAGGCCGAGTGTTTCAATTCGGCTTCGTCATTTAAAAGAAATCTCCTTAAGAAGTGAGCAGAGGGTGAAGACTGAGTGAGCGACTATTTCGAGAAGATAAAGCTGAAGAAAAACACCTTTAATGTTTCCTGCCTCTTGTGTGGCCATTGACTTTAAAGAGGGGTATTGTGTTTTCTTTAAGCCTTGTAAACAAGATGATAATCCTTGTTGAGAGAGAAACAGAAATCATGTCAGTAAGTGAAGCTAAATCCATTTAAGTCAGCTTAAGGATCACACTGGATATGTGCCGTCTGACTTTGGATCAGGTGCTAGAATATATGTTTATAAGGTCTTGTTTAAAGAGGGGGTATTAGGTGTTTTTATTTTCTTTCTTTAATCTTAATTCTGTCTTTCTGGTATCCCTGTGGCAGCTATACATGATTTAAGTTGAAAATAATCCTTTTCTTTCTCACACTGATGTCTGTCTAGAATATTTTTTGACGAGGTCATGTTTAAAGAGGGGGTATTGGGTGTTTTTATTTTCTTTTTTTGATCGTTATTCTCTATTTCTGGTATCCCAGTAGCAGCTATACATGATTTACATCTCAAAATAATTATTTTCTTTCTCACACTGTTCTCTTTAGAATATATTTTGATGAGGTCTTGTTTAAAGAGGGGGTATTGGGTGTTTTTATTTTCTTTCTTTAAACTTAATTCTATATTTCTGGTATCCCCATAGCAGCTATACATGATTTACATCTCAAAATAGTTCTTTTCTTTCTCACACTGGTGTCTCTCTAGAATATATTTTGATGAGGTCTTGTTTAAAGAGGGGGTATTAGGTGTTTTTGTTTTCTTTTTTTGATCGTAATTCTATATTTCTGGTATCCCCATAGCAGCTATACATGATTTACAGCTCAAATAATCGTTTTCTTTCCCACACTGTTGTCTCTTCAGAATATATTTTGATAAGGTCATGTTTAAAGAGGGGGTATTGGGTGTTTTTGTTTTCTTTCTTTAATCTTAATTCTGTCTTTCTGGTATCCCCGTAGCAGCTATACATGATTTAAGTTGAAAATAATCCTTTTCTTTCTCACACTGGTGTCCGTCTAGAATATTTCTTAATGAGGTCATGTTTAAAGAGGGGGTATAAGGTGTTTTTATTTTCTTTCTTTAAACTTAATTCTGTCTTTCTGGTATCCCTGTGGCAGTTATACATGATTTAAGTTGAAAATAATCCTTTTCTTTCTCACACTGGTGTCTCTCTAGAATATATTTTGATGAGGTCTTATTTAAAGAGGGGGTATTAGGTGTTTTTGTTTTCTTTCTTTAATCTTAGTTCTGTCTCTCTGGTGTCCCCATAGCAGCAATACATGATTTACAGCTCAAATAAACATTTTCTTTCTCACACTTTTGTCCCTCTAGAATATATTTTGATAAGGTCTTGTTTAAAGAGGGGGTATTGGGTGTTTTTTCTTTTTTTTCTTTAATCTTAATTCTGTCTTTCCGGTACCCCCATAGCAGCAATACATGATTTACAACTCAAAATAACTTTTATTTCTCATACTGGTGTCTCTTTAAGGCTCCCTGCTCCTCAAACCCCCTTCTTTCTGATTGGTCAGCACTTGAGAGGCCTCTTGGGGACAGAATGTGGTGTTTTAAGCCAATTTGGAGATGACTTCATGATTTAAATCTGCACTTATTCAGCCTGAACACAAAGAGTTGTTACTTTATATCCATGTTTACAATATGGGAAAGCAGGATACCCCCTCTTTAAGTTTTTCACCCCAATCTGGCCACGGTTGGGAAATGTCAGCTCTCTTGGTCTTCAAATGGTTTAAAGAAGAACATGAAGTGTGAAGTTAACCCATATGTTGTTGTTGATGTTCCTGCAGGAGAGGAGATACCCAAAGTTCGTCTCTGCGGACATGGAGCCTCTTTACGTGGAGGAGCTGCGATCGTCGGTCAACCTGCTCATGGCCAACCTGGAGAGTCTGCCGGTGTCTAAAGGAGGTCCAGACTTCAAGCAGAAGCTCAAACGCTCCACCATGAACAACTCTTTCCTGGACATGGGGGACGAAGGCGACATCCTGTCCAAGTCTGACGTCGTGCTGTCGTTTACTCTGGAGGTTCGTAGTCGTCTCTGTGGCACGTGTTCGCAGCAGAGAATCCAGTGTTTTCACGTCTGTTTTCTTTTTTCTTCTTCTTGTTTTCTCAGATTGTGATCATGGAGGTCCAGGGTCTGAAGTCTGTGGCTCCAAACCGCATCGTTTACTGCACCATGGAGGTGGAGGGGGGAGAGAAGCTGCAGACAGACCAGGCTGAAGCCTCCAGACCTCAGTGAGTGTTTCACACACACACACAGAAAAACTCTTCTTCAGATTATGAAGCTGTCATTATGGTGACAGACTCTGCACACACACACACACACACCGCTCTGAGTGAAGGTCAGTGCGCTGAACACAATCTAAAGTGTGAGAGATGTGATAGAAACTGGCAGATGACTTAAAGGAAACCCCACTGTGATGATTACACTCATAAATATGATGTAATATTTATCTCATACAGGAATGTGTTGAAAAAGCATGAAGACTATTTAACCTACATTCAATTGAATCCACTACAAAGACAAGACATTTATTGTTCAAACTGATAAATGATATATTTTATCGCAAATATTCTGCAACTTGTTCAGTCTGTTAAAGTTGCTGATGCTGAAAAAACAGCTGTTTGGATCATTCCACAGATGAACAGGTTGATTTAAACAGGTGAGTGTCATGATTGGGTATAAAAGGAGCATCATCCCCAAAAGGCTCAGTCCTTCACAAGCAAAGATGGAGCCAGGTTCACCACTTTGTCAACAACTGCGTGAGCAAACAGTCCAACAGTTTAAGAACAATGGGCCAATGGAATTTCTTGTTACTTTGCGAATAAATTCAGAACCTCGTCAGATGATGCGTACGCGCAAATAATGATCAGCCTCCTAAAAAAATTGAAAACACAGACTCTTCACTAAAAGCATAACATTTAAAAAACACTTTCAGTAAAAGACAAAAGCCTTAAATAGAATTCATAAATAAAAACTGTGCATTGGGTAAATTTATTAAATAACCATGAAACTGGCTCATTATGCTTATGATATTGAATCTTAAATTAAATACTTAGTTAACATTAAAAATATAATAATGTGCATATCAAAATGTCACATTTTTTGTGTTTAACAAATCGTCACTGTTCTTACAAACAGCACCATAAATTTGTGCAAACTGAAGAAGACGTAAAATAATTTGCTTTTTCTTGAGACTCCACACATTCTCTGAGCAAATGATGTTTATGTTGTTATGTTGTTTCAGGATGCAGGAACATGCCAATTGATTTATAATGATTCTGATTCATTAATACATACACAGTTGTGAAAAAAAATTTCTGGTACGCACTTATCATGAATCCGGCTGTGATTTTGTGTATTTTCTTATTTTGTGCGGGGAGTAAGAACATCTCTACCCATTTATTAGTGAATGAGGCCCAATGTTTCTCAACTTTGTCCAACTGCAGGAATTGATGGATTTCATCATCTGTGACTAGTGTTAAATTTTGGAATGAAAAGTCAAAACTTTTGAGATACAAAGTCAAAATAATTAGAAAATGAAATCAAAATTCCAATGAGAAAGTAAACTTTTTTAAGATTAAAAGACGCAAAAGTCAAAATTATAAGATATAAACACATGATTTTTTTTCAGATTAAACATGTCTGATGAGAAAAAAATGGGGATTAAGGTAGAAATTTTGATTTTTAAATAAATAGTCAAAATTATATGACCAAGTTGGAATTTCTGGATGAAAAGTCACAAATTTTGAGATACAAAGTCAAAAATATTAGGAAATAAAATCAAAATTCTCATGAAAACGTCAAAGTTTTGAATTTAAAAGTGAAAATTAGAAAAAAAACATGTATTTTATTTTATTTTTTCAGATTAAACGTCTCCGATGACCAAAAAAATGGGGATTAAGGTAGAAATTTTTATTCAAAAAGATGCAGATATTTAAATAAAAAGTCACAATTATGTGACCAAGCTTAAATTTTGGAATGAAAAGTCAAAACTTTTGAGACACAAAGTCAAAATAATTAGAAAATAAAATCCAAATCTTAATGAGAAAGTCAAAATTTTTAAGATTAAAAGTCAAAATTAACCTGTTTCCAATGAACCTGTTCACCTGTTTTTTCAGCATTTATCAACTTTTACAGTCTTATGTTGAACCTGTCCAAGCTTTTTAGGAACATACTGCAGGTATCAAAGTCAAATGGGTCATTTGTAAAAATTCAACCCCAGCCTTTTCCTTTGAGGTACCTGATGTAGGAAACTTTATGTTACATTGTTTACGATCCAAACCCTGCAGACCACACAAAAACCCAAACCCGCCTCAGTTTCTACATTAAAGTCTGACAGGAGATGAATCAGCTCTGAGTGTTGAGCCCCGCAGCTGAAAGCAGAACACGTTAAAGTTTAGTTATGAGGAAAATAAAATAACATTTTTCCCTCCTCTGCTGATTTACAATCTCCACATGTTGCGCCTGACATCCCATAATAATTCAGGTTATCCTAATGACAAGGTTCTCAGTGATTAAAGAGCATTTACGCTACAACTGCGGGGCTCATCAAAGCGAATGGACGACGGTGTAATCACCGCTAATCATGTTGTCTGTGTAATTATAGTTAACTACTTTGTCATTAAGTGTGCGGTGTGTGTCGCTGAAGATGAAGGGTAATTACAGTGAAGGTTACAGGAGCGGCGGCGGCGGTGGAGTCGGCACGCCGCGGAGGATCCCCGGTGACCAGGGGAGTTCAGGTGACGATGAGCTCGTCTAATTGGTTCTGTTTGGTGACTGAAGGAGGGGCACAGCAGACGGGAAAAGAAAAACTCTTCCAACAGCTGGAGCCTGTGAAAGGGCAGCCTCATTATTGGAGAGACACCCCGCCGTCTGAACGGGCGTCCAGTGACCAACAAATGCTGCCAAATGTTGCTTAAAACACTCAATATTGACGTCAAGTTCAGTCAAAATGTATTGGAAAGAAAGTTTTTACTGTACAAAAAGAGGGTAAGTGTGGTATTTGATGGATAGAAATATCAACAGTTTTATTCCTGCAAGAGTCGTGTTCACTCATGTTGGAGCTATTTGACAGAAAAAAGAAGGTCAGAGTTAGGGGTGAACGGTTTTAGAAAAAGATCTAATTGCGATTTTTCTGGCAGACACAGCGATTTCTATTCTATTCGATTCACGATTTTCTTTAAATCAAACTTTAGTTAAATTTTCACAACTTACAGTCACATTTACAAACTTGACAGAAAATTACATCAAACCACTGAAACATCAAAAGCTTTTACTCTAATGCGAAGATAAAAATGAAAACTGAAGGTAAGAATTGTTTCAAACTTTTAAATAAAAGGTCAATATTTTAATATGAAAAGTGAAAATTTTGAGACAAAAAGTCAAGATTTTGAGATGACACTTCTGAAGTTTAAGAAATCAATTTAAGATTATGTGAAAAAAGTCCAAGCTTTCTCATTTAAGGTCAAAATTTCAAGATGACAAAAGTCTTAGATAAAAGTCCACATTTTGAAATAAAAGCAATTTTTTTAATAAAAAGTTGAAATTTTGATATAGAAAGCCGAATTTTGAAGATGTAAGTCGAAATTATGAGAAATAAATACAGAGGCAAAAAAAAAAAAAATTAAAAAAGATTTTTGTCGAGTTGTCGAATTTGGACTCTTCTCAAAACCTAACTCCCATTCCTGCTTTTTCTAAACCAGACTTTTTAAATATTATTTTTAGTTATAAAAAACTGAAGAATAAAAAGAGCTATCTGTGACTCTTAACTTTTAAAAATAATGTAGTGCAAAATATCCTTAATTATGTCAAGTCACTTAAAATAAAATCAACAACAATCCTGAGGAAAATAGGGTTTTTCCCAACAGTTTTACACTCAAGACAAATGTGTGTGAAACAGCTGAAACAACAGATCCTGGGTCAGTCAGGAGCCAAATAAAAGCCATACACCGGCTTTAAACACGTAGAGAACTGTAAACACACAGATGCTTTACACTCAGTTAGGCCTCCTACAGAAACGAGTGTGTGTGTGTTGACTGTGTGTGTCAGGAGAAGAGAGACTGACTCCCATCACTGTTACATAACGCCTCGTCCTCCCCCTACACCGGCCTTGACTGGAGAATAAGAAAGTGGCTGCAGGCAGGTCTGAGGAGGCTGAGGGTCAGTCCTCCTGTTACATAAAAAAGTGGAGTTTCCAGTCTTCGATCCACAGAGCACCGTTTGAATTTCAAAGCTGTGGGTTTGCAGTGATTCGGTGTCAGGTAAGTGTGTTAACAAGGCTTTTCAGCAAGGTCTGTGTGTTCATTTCACCTTCACAAACACCGACAGTAATCCGATCAGGAGAGAGGAGTGAAGGCTGGGGACACTGAGACTCTCCAACACAGAGTTTGAGCTCTCAGCTCTGTGCTCACTTAGTTTCCAAACCAAGTCACAGAGTATCCTCAAAGTAGCAAAGACAGCGTCTGCTTTTCCACTTACAACTTGCAGATAAAAGCTATCAGGTGTTATTTTGCAATAAACTGCACAACTTAAAGCTTTGCAAAGTGTGAAAACAGCATTAGACACTTGGCCAGAATGTTTGCTGAGTTATGTCACAACAAGCTTTTTGCAAAGATTCACTTATTTTGGATTTGTTGGCTCCAACACATTTCTAAAATGCTTGGACAGGTTTATGTTTCCCACTGTGTAACAGCACTTGTCCTTGAACGACACTCAATAAGTGTTTGTGAACTGAGGACACTGATTGTTGAAGCTTTAGAGCTGGAATTCTTTCGGATTCTTGTTGATGAACAACTTCAGTTGCTCAACAGTTCGGGGTTGGCCGTGACAGTTCAAACTCTGCCATGCAAAGACAAAGTCAGATACCAACAACACACACAAATGTTGCAACCGCCGGCTTCTCTGGGTCGAGCTTATCTGAGATGGACTGAGGCGAAGTGGAAAAGTCTGCTGTGGTCTGATGAGTCCACATTTATACTCTTTTTGGAAATCATGGACGTGGTGTCCTCAGGGCCAAAGAGGAAAAGGACAATCAAGATTGTTCTCAGAGCAAAGTTCAAAAGCAGCATCTGTGATGGTATGGGGGTGTGTTAGTGCCCATGGCATCATGGGTAACTGTCCCAGTATCTGTGAAGGCAGCATTAATGCTGAAAGGTACAAACAGGTTTTGGAGCAACATCTGCTGCCATCCAAGACACTTTGTCTTTTTCAGGGACGTCCCTGATTATTTCAGCAAGACAATGAAACCAAGACACATTCTGCTCCTGTTACAACAGCGTGGCTTCGTAGTAGAAGAGTGCAGCTACTAGACTGACCTGGACTGTTGATCAACTGAAGTTGTTTTTCAACAAGAATGTGAAAGAATTCCAGCTCCAAAGCTTCAACAATTAGTTTCCTCAGTTCACAAACACTAAACCAGTGTTGTTAAAGGAAAGAGGATGTAACACAGTGGGAAACATTAACCTGTCCAGGCTTTTTAGGAACGTGTTGCAGGCATCAAATTTAAAATGAGGTAATATTTGCAAAAAACAACAAAGTATATCAGTTTGAACAATAAATATCTTGTGTATTTAGTTTTATTGTATTAAAGTGCATTCAACATTTAGAGAGAAGGTTTCAAGGTGACTGAAAACACTTTCTCTTTGTTTCTGTGGGCCACGAACAATGATTTAAGTTTTGTCTGAGTTTAGCTGGGAAAATCGTTTTGTATCCATGCACTGATCTGTTCAATGCAGCTACAGAGTGAATCTACAGGCCCATGTTCTCCTATCATTAGTGGCACATAGATCAGAGTGTCATCTACAGAATTGTTGTAGGAAACATTACAGCTGCCTAATAGAAGTATGTACAAATCGAACAATAGGGGTCCCAGGATTGACCCCTGAGGGACGCCAGATATCATAGACCAGTGGTTCCCAACCTTTTCCAACTCAGGGCCCAGTTTTAACTCTCAAAAATGTTTGCGGCCCCGGACCCCGATTTGCTACAACTCCTCAAAATGTAATAACTGGTCGATATTGTAACAGATTCTGAGCCCGAATCAAAATAACATTTGCCTAAATGTAACAATTTGTTAAAGTTTGAGTCAGGTATTATTTTTGGCATTAAGTACATTTTTTGTTACACTTTTGACAAGTTATTACATGTTGGTTTTTTTTTTGTTTTTTTTTTACATATCTTTATTATATATTGGGTCGTTGTTAACTTTTATCAGGGTCATGTTACCTATTGGCCACTAACACGCCTTCTTAGTGAACATTTTTTATTTATGAATATCTGAACATTTTTAATTTTGTAACCAAGGTTGTAACTAAGTTTTAACATTTAAAACATTATTTTGTATATTTGTATCTTTTTTTTATTTGTATCTTGTATCTTTATTGAATTACACTCTCCTAAAATCAAACTATTTTGGAGATGATTTGGCGGCCCACTTGCAATAACTTCAGGGCCCACCTTGGGGCCACGCACCACAGGTTGGGAATCACTGTCATAGACGTTTATAGATTAGGGCATCAACCAGTTGAAAGCAGAACAAGAGATTTCCACCAGGCTTTCTAAGATCACACAGTCGATTGTGTCAAAGGTAGCACTCAGGTCCAGCAGAACTAAGACTGAGACTTCACCTGCATCTGTGTTTATTTGTCACCTTGATCAGAGTCGTCTCAGTGCTGTAGTTTGGGCCTAGAGCCTGATTGGAAACTATCAAAAGCATTGTTAGTCAGGAACGTCAGTAAGCTGTTGGTATACAAATAAATGCACCTTTCTGCACATGTTGCCTTGGAAACTGTGAGAAACCGTAGATATAGCTCAGCGTTGCTTCTCGCCCTCAACAAGTGGAGGGTCACTTGTCAGCCCAGCACCGCGCACACACACACACTCACACACAGACGCTGATAACGACAGTGAAGACGAAGAAGTGTGTGATCGCTGACGTGTGAATGTGAGTGTGTGTTCTGCCTCTGGAGGCTTCTCTGCTCCTTTAAAAGCTTCTGCAGGACGAACATTAAGCGGTTGCTAATAACAGCTGACACCGATGGGCAGCGTGTGATGAGTTTGCAGAAATGGAAACCGCTCGTGTGACTGGAGGATCTTTGTGTCTTTCAGGTGGGGGACTCAGGGGGACTTCACCACGACTCACCCTCTGCCCTCGGTCAAAGTGAAGCTGTTCACAGAAAGTACCGGAGTCTTGGCTCTGGAGGACAAGGAGCTGGGCCGAGTGAGTCCACACAAACACATCTGCTTTAAACGTTTCAAAGAATTCATCGGTGATACTGTTTTAAATATTAATCTTCATGATTATTCAGCACCATTTAAAAGCACTAAACTTCAGTTGTGTTATATTTTCCTAGAAACATCTCTAAGCTTTAATGCCACTTTAACCATGTGAAGCCATCCTGAGAAAAAAAATAAGCCGCACTGCAGATTAGTGAACAAATACAAGGGAACTAAACAAGATTTTTATCAGTTTTTACCTGCATTATTCATGCAGTGTTTTAATGAACTATCTGTTCATTATTCAAAACAAAAATAATACTGAAAGGGGCTGTGAGGATTTACTTCGTGATCTTGAAAAAGTCTCATATCGAACTTTATTTCTGATCATAATCCCTAATTTCAAATGACACTTTTCACTCCTTTTTGCCACTTTTGGACCAATTTCTTGCGACAAATTGACTATTTTCCAAGTATATTGCCAACTTTTTTGTCATCTATATTGACTTTGGCCATTTTTACCACTTTTCACTGTTTTTTTGTCACTTTTATCACCAATTTTGCCACTTTCTGATTTTTTAAAGTTTCCTCCAAATATTGTCTTGTCAATGTTTGTTGCTTTTTGTCCGTTTTAATCACTTTTTCCTTCTTGTTTTGCCACTTTTGGACAATTTTTTTCATCCTATGAGAGTATAGTCAGGGTTTAACCCAATTTAAATGCCAAGTTCTGTTGTTTTTGCCCATTTTTGACACTTTTTCGCTCTTTTTTTGCAACTTTTTGCAACAAACTGACTATTTTCCAAATATGATCCAAACTTTCTTGCCATTTTTGTTGACTTTGGCCAATTTTCACCACTTTTCACTGTTTTTCATCACTTTTATCACCATTTTTACTACTTTTTGAAGGTTTTTGTTTCCTTTAAAAGCTGTCTTGCCATTTTTTTGTTGCTTTTTGGCCATTTAAGTCACTTTTCACCCTTTTTTCGGTGCTTTTGGACCATTTTTGCTTCTTTATGAGTATTTCCTTATTTAGATACCAATTTTTGTGGTTTTTGCCCATTTTTGGCACTTTTCACTCATTTTTGCCACTGTTGGGCCATTTTTTTTGCAACAAATTGACTTTATTCCAAGTTTAATCCAAACTTTCTTGCCATTTCTGTTGACTTCGGCCAATTTTTACCACTTTTTACTGTTTTTCATCACTTTGATCACCATTTTTGCTGTTTTCTGATTTCTTGAAAGTTTCCTCCAAAATTTTTGTTGCTAATTTTTGTTGCTTTCTGGCCATTTAAATCACTTCTCACTCTTTCTTTTGCCACTTTTGGACCATTTTTTGCTTCTTAATAAATTAGTTATAAGCTAATTTAGATGTTTTTTGTTGTTGTTTTTGCCCATTTCTCACAGCTTTCGCTCTTTGATGCCACTTTTAGGCAATTTTTTGCAACAAACTGACTATTTTCCAAGTATCATCCCAACTTTCTTGCCATTTTGTTAACTTCGATCATTTTTACCACTTTTTTTTATATCGCTTTGATCACCAATTTTGCTACTTTCTGAATTTTTTAAATTTCCCTCCAAAAACTCTCTTGCTTATTTTTCTTGCTTTTTGGCCGTTTTAGTCAATTTTCATTCTTTATTTTTTGCCACTTTTGGACAATTTTTTAGTCCTTTAAGACTATATTCAGGGTTTAACCAAATTGAAATGCCAAGTTTTGTTGTTTTTGCCCATTTTTGACACTTTTTTGCTCTATTTTGCAACAAAATGACTATTTTCCAAGTATCATCCCAACTTTCTTGCCATTTGTGTTTGGCCATTTTAGTCACTTTTCACTCTTTTCTTTTTCACTTTTGGACCATTTTTTCTACTTTTTGAGTTTTTCCAGGTTTTATCCCAATTTAAATGCCAGTTTTTGTTGCTTTTTGGTAATTTTTACCACCTCAAACTAAGTTTTATTGCTCCTCTTTTCTGTTTTTTGCCTCTTTTTTCCCACTTGTATAGTTTCTTTTGTGGTAGTTTTTAACAGTTTGTCTGTTTGGTTGAGTAACTCTGGTGTAGAACTGAAAACATCTGCTGTTGCTGATATTTTGACACATTTCAGGTTATGGAAATATTTCACTGTCTGTGATTAGAATATTGTAACAGGACAGGTTGTGATTTAATCTAATGTGTGTTGAATTACTCAGCCCCAGCGCTGACACGTGTGTGTCCTCTGGTGTTTCCTCAGGTGATCCTGAATCCCACCACAAACAGCCCCAAACAGGCTGAGTTTCACCGCATGGTCGTCCCAAAGAGCAGCCAGGACTCGGAGCTGAAGATCAAACTGGCCGTTCGCATGGACAAACCTCCAAACATGAAGCACAGCGGGTGAGTCACCCACAGAGAGAGAAAAGAAAAAGACTTAATGAACAGAATAGTCACTGAAGCAATCACAGACTGTCGTTCCCTTTTATTCCCGATCACTTCTTCTTCTCTGATGTGAGTCAAACGCGTCTGATTCAAGACAAAACCTTCATTTTCTGCCTAATTTTTCTTTAGAGCTTTACAAACATTTGAACTTTTTCCTTTCATTGAGTCAGAATTAGACTCTAAAGCAACTAAAAAGAGTCATTTTACTCTGAGGAGAAACCCTGACACCAACAGAAGACGCTCAAGATGTTTGATTTGTTCTGAGTTTTGTCGTGAGATCAAGTTAAAATAACGACTGTAAAACAAAGAAAAACTGCAGGAGAAGGTCTTCAAGTTTATTTTGAAACTCATTATTCCCTAACAGAAGATTATAACAAACACAAAACTATCATTCAAAAGCTCGACATTGACTCTGCTGCTCTACAAATAAAGAGCACAACGAATCTATTTCACACAACATCTTTATTCAATTTGTAGAAAAAGTTCCAGGTATAATCTTTTTTTTTAGTTTACACCAAGAGTCGTCACACTGGGTTAAACTTTCAAAAGGAAAGAAAAGAAAACAGACTTTATGAAAACACAAGTAGAAAAGAGACTGAATGATGTAAACGTGTGTTGATATTGATAAGTGGATGGTGTCTGGATTATCTGCAGACTGACAGCGCCACCTGCTGGTTCAATATGGAAACAGCAGTCCCAGAATCCACTTGTTGAGAAATAATTCAATGTATGTGAATATATCTACTGCAAATCAAAATTTGGGTACTGAAAATATTTAAGTTGGACTGAAACAAAAAGATTCAGACATAAAAAAAGATTCAGATACACATGGAAGTTAGATTTAAAAAGAGTAAACACAGTTATTTGTTAATAAATGTCTTCACCCAACCACTAACCATGAGTGATAGAAAAGTTTTTGTGTTATCTTTTATATTCTCTAAAAAAAACGGCCAAGAAATCATAAATTCTGCTGGGGTATGTAAACCTTTGAGTACATTTATATTTTCATTTTTATCCGTGTGTTTGTATTGCAGTTGCCAAAAATCATTAAATTTGTTTTACTTAAATTTAATGATGATTGATTTCAGTCAAACCATAATTTCAGTTGTGATCCTTCCTATTAGTTCATGTAAATCTCCCCCAGATCAAAAATATATTGTTGTCATCTGCAAATAACAGCAGTTTTAATGTTTGTGAAACTTCACATATGTCATTTAAATACAAAATAAACAGGGGACACCACAATTATTTATTTTAAATTGCATATTTTTAGCAACACACTGCATCTCATTAATTGAGGGCGAGGTTGAATTTAAAATGCTCTTGATCTAAACTTTCAAATTTGTGTTTTGAGGTGAAAATCAAAAAACATTTGATGGTGTAAGATTTAGAATTTATAAGGGAAAAAGTCTGTACATGGTGCTTAGGATCCATACTTATGTGTTAGTCATGCATTTCTTTAATTTCACCAGCAGGTGGCAGCAAAACCTAATATTGAAGCTCACAAACTTCTGATCAGGAGGCTCCTGGATTTTATCAAGTCTCTACCAAATCTTTGTGTGTGGATAATATTGCACATAATGAGAATTGTTAGTTTCATTTTACTGTTTTTCTTCACAGACTCAGATTCATTTTTACCAGTTTGTTGGAGAAAAAAAAAGTCTTCATGCATTTAATTAACAGAACTGCATCTTTAAAAACTGCAACAAAAGTATCACAATCTAAAAGAAACTGCTCCAAAACAAAAGCACAGAGCAGAACTTTTGAAATTAAGGACTCAAACATAAAGACAGTGGTTCACAAACGTTTTTTGCAGTGCCCCACTTTTAAAGATGAAATCATCATTTTATCATTATCAGTTTTTTTCTCATAGTTTGTCCTTATCATAATAAAATTTTGACTTATTTCATCTCAAAATTTCGACTATTTTTATCACAATGTCAACTTTTCTCTCATCATTTTTACTCTTTAAAAATGAGAACCTTATCATCTTATCATTTTTATTCTTTATCTCCATATCTCGACTTTCTCTTGTAATTTGGCTTTTATGTCAAAATTTTGACTTTTTTTCCCAAACTTTAACTTTCTTTTCTGAAAACTTTTCTTCATCATTTTCCAGTTTTGGCTCCTTATCACAAAATTTTTGACTTTTTATCTCAAATTTAGACTCTTTCATCAAGTATTTTTACCTATAATTTGACCTTTTTCCTCATGCTTTTGGCTTGAGTTCAAAATTTCTACTTCTTTTCTCATAATTCTAAATTTTATCTCTAATTTTTGACATTTTAATTACATAATTGTAGCTCTTTTAATAATAGGTTTGTCTTTATCTTCTACAAGTTTGACCTTTTTCATCTCAACATTTCGACTGTTTTTTATCACAAAATCAACTTTTCTCTCAATATTTTTACCTTAACTGTTTACATTTTTACTTTTTTATCTCCAAATCTCCACTTTCTCATATAATTTGGCTTTTTATTTCAAAATTTTAACTTTCTTTTTCTTGAAATTGTCTTTATCATTTTCCAATTTTGGCATCCTATGACAAAAGTTTTTTTTGACCTTTATCTCAAACAAGACTTTTTTCCCCCCAAGTTCTTATAATTTTGACCTTTGTCCTCATTATTTTGGCTTTTGTTCAAGAATTCTACTTCATCTCTCACAATTCTGATTTTATCTCAAATTTTCGACTTTTTAATGACATAATTTTAGTTTTTTTTATGGTAGTTTTGTCATTGTCTTCTATAAGTTTGACTTTTTTCACACTGACCTGACCGTACTCAGATGCTGAAACATGTCACAGTTAAAAAATAAATATTTGCAGTGTTTAAGTAAAGGTAGAAGTTGCAAAAATTTAACTTAAGAGATTTTCTCCTCAGTGGAAAAGTGGAAGGTAAATATTATTTGTAGTTCCTAAACAAACCACATGGGGGCAGTGTTTGTCTCTTTGTGACTTTGCTCTTTTTCCTGTTCAAACCTGTAAATTCCTTATAGTCACAATCAGAGATTCACCTGCTGAAGGATGAAATCATATATTTACATTTTTCTTGACTTTTGAGTTGTTTAATCTTTTTGTCTCTGTGAAAAATTAAGACTCATATTCAAAAACCGGACTCACTGTAAAAGTTCATTTTGGGTCAGGATGAAAAAAGAAACCTCAGCACATAAATAATATTATTTAACTTTCACTCTATGAACTGTCCTGTTCTAAAAAAAAAAAGACCAGAAAAGTCAGTTTTAGTCACACTGGACTAATTATTTCTGATTCTGAGTCATTTTTATTCAAAATAATCTTTGTTGAATAAGACATGAGCTTCAAATGGAAGAAAAAGAGAGTGAAAAGTAGAAATGAAACATAAAAAATGTGAGAATAATCTTATATATTTGAGATTCAAAGTCTAAATTAACAGATAAAACAGCTCAATAATATTAATATCAACCTGAAACAGTCACAAGTGTCAGATTTGACGTTATCTTAATTATATAAAATATATAAATGCAGGAAGAAAGATTAATAATGGATTAAATGACACATTTGGAGATAAAACAAATCAAGACGAGCAAAAATTCTGTAAGATTTATAGTGAACAAAGATGTAAGAGGCATTGAAAATGTTTGGAGGAAAAATACAAACTCAAAAGCATCAAAGTAAAAGTCATGAGATCAGAATTTAAAACAAAATGACTGATATTAAAAAGAACGAGGTCAAAACTATCTGATTAAAATGAAAATATAAAGTTGTGGTTATGAGACAGTGATATTAATAAGTTACACTTTAAATTCTGAATTGAATATTTTGATAAATGGAAATGATTTAGAGTCTCGTGTTGAAGCTTTGATACTTTTCTTTTCCGTCCGTCTTTTCATTATTGTTTAAAAAAAACTTCCATATTAGTGATTTTCAACGCTTCTGTTGATGGAGTAGATGTTTTTTTTTTCTGTTGTGGTTTTACGATGGAGGTGAGGAAACGTTTACCTGTCACCTGTTCAGCGTGAGCAGCCGTCGAGTCCTGCTGCTCCGTTTTTACCTGGATTATATTAAAGGCAAACACCTGAAAGACGGAGAGATAAACGCTGCTTTGCAGGATTTTCTTTTTTAAAATCAATACAAAACCCTTTAACGTTGTGACTTTTTTCTCTCGTTTTGTTAAACAGGACATTGAATGAGCTTTTTGATTATCAGAAAATAAAAGTAATTCAGTAAATATCAGTTTAAAAAAATGTCTTTTATAGCTCTGAAAACAAGAAGACAGAATCCAGGGTAGATTTTTTTATTTTTAATTCCATAAAAATCAGTCATTATGAAACATTTAATACCTGAAAGCTTTAAACCTCCACAAAAAAGAATCAGATCATTTGCTGCTTTTTCTCATCAGTGTCTAAAAATTATGAAAGCTTAGAAATTTCTTTCAGTATCTTCCGGATTAAATGATTATTAGTCTTTTAGATAGATTATTTTGATGATTTAGAATTATAAAATTCTCATTTTCTGTTATTTGTTTTTGCAATTTGGTATTTGTTTTCCAATAAACAGACACAATAATGAATGTTTTATGCCTGTTTCTAAAGAAACTGATGTTTTTATTTGCATTTTTCGAGGGTATAAACAATAAGTGTCTTGATAGTTAGTCAGACATATTATAACAACAATATAAACAACATTTCAAAGAATAGACCAAAGCATATGTAGAAAAAAAAGGTACAAAAAGCTGATTTTAATAATAGAAATACAAAGTTTCAATAAACAGCAAGTTAATTTCATCACAGTTAAATATTGAGTGTTATAAATGGTATTAATAGGTGTCAGGGTTTTTTTTTTTAAGCAGAGAAACTCTTTTTTTATTTGCGTCCTCCTCCTTTAATTCTGGTAATAAGATTATCTGATAAAGAGTGAATATCCGGCTAAATGACCAGTTAAAGACGGATGTTTTTTTTGCAGCGAGGACTGTTAAATGCCTGCAGTGAACTCTTCGGCGTCCTCGGTCCATCGGCGCCGCGTCGTGCAGCTGAATGGATGTTTGCAGGGAGGACGGACGGCCAAATCATTTTCACAAGTGGCCGGCGAGCGGTGCCACATGTTAACCCGCCGTGGCCCAGATTCTCTGTCCAGACGCGCCGCAGCCTTGACTGGAGGCCTTTTCTTTAACCCCTTACATCCCAAACAGTCCTCACCTATTCACCAAACTATGTTTTTAAAGCTTATAACTGAAGAACCATAAGGTCAAAATCATCAGTGACACCTCATTTGAAAGATTAAAGTCTCTAGTTTCAGAAAATGTCATGTTTTTATATGCAGCTAAAGTCAACATCAGGATAAATGCAGCTGAAACACTTTTCTTTACTCTTCACCAATTTTTGAACATCACTAACTTCTGGATGTTTCATGTCAGACATAAAACATCCACCACATCACTTCGACACCTTCTCATCTACATCTGGGTAAAATTTGAGCTTTCTAGGTAAAACTTTGTAGGAGTTACAGAGTTTTTAGTCTCAGGTAACCAAACACGAGCAGATGTTCTCATCTGACAACTTCGTGCAAACAAAACCAGCTGTATCAGTGCTCGGTGTCCTCTTTGTAATCAAGTTTGTTCTCTCTGTGAAAAGGTTTTATGAAAAATATCCTGAAATTATAGCTCCTGGTGATGGATTGTACCTCTCGTGTCGCGCACATGAATATATATGAATACAAAAAAGAGGTCTTTCCGACGACCTAACTCGCTACACCAGGCTTTGTGTTAGCGGTATGGCTATTGGTTACCGTATGAGTGATTGACAGACCCAACAGCCAATAATCGAGTCTGTTAAGGGGTTTTTACGCAGCATCAGCTAACACTACTATCTAGTCAAGTAGAGAGCACTTCTTGTATAAATCAGGCTCTCCTGGCATTAAAACTCCATGTATCGAGATAGGGTCATTCTGTGGAAATAAAACACACACCCAGCTTTGTCAGATTCACATTGAGGAGGAAATGCCAGTGTCCTCTTTTTAGTCAACTTTGCTCTCTTTGTGGAAAGGTTCAACGAAAATCATGAAATTGTAGTTTACTGTCACAGATTGTTCCATTTTCCTATTTTGTTAAGACACTCTGTAATAAATGGGTCTCGCCAATGATCTAAATGGCTACAGCTAGCTTTGTGGAACGGAAAGGTGCTTGGCTACTGCACTAGTGAGTGACAGGCCTGTTAGCCGACAAACAAGCCTCTAATAGAGCTGTTACACAAGACTACAAATGCGCTACTGGCTAGTTAAACATGGAGCGCTTGTTGTCTATCACAAGCTCTCCTGGGATGAAAACTCAACAGAAAACGCAGCTAGAACCCTGTTGAAAACAAAGACTTGCAGCTTGAGGAAATGCTCTAAGACTGTGAAGCTGCTGTTATTGATGAGAACGGACACGACAGACAGACAAACAACGGACTTTACAGGAGAAATTTCACCACTTGGAATAATTTGATGAAACAACAC
Organism: Thalassoma bifasciatum; assembly: GCA_008086565.1. NCBI lineage: Eukaryota > Metazoa > Chordata > Actinopteri > Labriformes > Labridae > Thalassoma > Thalassoma bifasciatum. The sequence goes on from RPOG01004142.1 coordinate 21,862, forward strand.
TTTTGATATGTTTGAACTCTGGATTCCTCTGGTGGAAAGGAGAGTGAATATTCAGGGTACGGGCGTCAGGATGTGACGTAATGACCCCAAACAGGTTAGTCACGTTTTGTTGGTGAAGAAAACTGTAAAAGAAACTAAGCGACTGAAATGTGAAGACTCTAAACTTTCTAACGCGGTGTTTATACTTTGATGACATCAGAGGAACAGGAAAGCGGGTCGCCGACGCCCCGGTGGCGTGTGAGAGGTTAAGGGCGGGCGGCAGGGCTGAAGAAAAAGGTCTCGCCATCGATTGATTTTCCTCACTTGCACTTGCCTGCGTCCCACGCTTCAGGAGGCCCGAGGAGCAGCCATCGATCCAGAGGCCACCGCGGTCAGCCTCCATTTTCCTGAGTCCTCCTCGACGAGCTGCTGTCTGTGTCACGGCCTCTCTCATTACTCGCTCCTTTTAGACTCATATTCAGAGAGAGAGGGAGGGGGGGAGGGGTGGGGGGGGTTAATGTGTTAATGGTGTTTACAGCTGGGGGAGTAATAACGCTGTAATGTGCTGCTGTGATCGAAGAAATCACATGAATTGAGGCGTCGAATTAAAAAAGATCCTGAGCTCCCGGCTCGGCCCCACCGCCGCCGCCGCCGCCGCCGCTGCAGAAAGACGCTCATAAATCTTTAAAGAAAGTAAAATATTACTATTTCCATCCCGACCTTTCACACCCGGAGAGTTCGGAGGTGTCAGAGTCTGAAAATGAAAGCACATTTTTCTCTTCAGCTGTTATTTTTATGCTCAGTTTGTGATTTTTACTAAACAACCCACCCCTTTAAATCTGCTTTCTTTGAATCATTTTTGATATTTTGTCATTATTTTATCCCATAACTGAAGTAAATTAATGCACCTTTAACTCTTTTTTTTAGCTCTTTATCCTCCACAGACTCCTCACATGTGTCTGCTTTAGTCTTTAAATCTGTGCATGTGCAAACCTTCATATTGATGTAAAGTTATCTACTCTTTCTGAATTATTTCTGAGAGTTTTAGTCCAGAAAAACCAACAATTTTTGCTTTATTTAGGGTGAACAAATATCCTCTTTTACTTAAACATGTCCTCTTTTAAAGTGTTAAAATTACATCCAGGGAAATTTTAAAAATTCCTCAAAATATGTAGATTTTTCTCAGCTTCTTCTACAGACCATTAATTGAGACATGTATATAATTTTATTTAAGCATGTGGTGAAGGATTATTATACAAATGAAAACTCTACTTTGATGAGTTTTTTCTTCTTTTTTTTGGCCCATGTTGAGCCAAAAGTCAAAATAAGCAGGTAAAAAGTCAAATTTTTTAAAATGAAGTTACAATTCTGAGATGCAAAGTTGAAATTGTACAATTAAGTCAAAGTTATGACACTGAAGTCGCAATTTTTGAACAAAAAACATGAAATTTTATGGAAATAAAGTGAAAATTTTAAGGTAAATGTCAAAATTTAACTGCATTAGGTCAATATTTTGAGACGAAAGGTCAAAATTTTGACATTAAAGTAAAAAAAAAAAATGAAGAAAGAACTAATATCAAGCAGAGGTGTGTTTCTGTTAAAGGTGTAAACTTATGGAATAGTTGTGACAGTGAATTAAAAATGTGTAATTCACTTTCTTCATTTAAAAACGTGTTTTAAGCAAAGTAATAACAAAATATGTAAATCAAATGTGAAGAAAACAACAACAAAATATTGGAACTTGGGTTGTGTTTGGTTGTATTATTGTAAAAGATTTCATTTAATTATTTTTACGACTGCAATATGTTTTGAAAATGTTTATCTTTTCTCCCTTCAGAAAACTTATGATGTTACTCAGACCATGTAATTTGATTAAGTTTATTTATTCATTAATTTATAATTTAGTTTAATTTTTTTTGCAAAACCGGTAGGCAAAATAAGCATAAGCTTCAGCCCACACCCGTTCGATTAGCTTCAACCATTATGTGATATTTGGATCTATGATATATTTGTTGTGCATGGTCTTTAAATGCTAATCGAATAAATTGAATTGAATTGAATTGAATTGAAAATTTGGAGTTGAAAAGTTGCTATTTCGGGATAGAAAATTGGAACTTTCGAAACAATAAAGCAAAAATTTAGTTGTGAATGCCAAAATGTAATCTAATAAGGTCAATATGTTGCAATAAAAGGTCAAAATTTTGACATTAAAGTCAAAAAGTTGCTGTTTTGTGTGAAACTTGGAGACAATGAAGTCAAAATTTTTCATGCAAATGTCAAAGTTAAACTTTATTAGGTCAAAATTTTGAGTTAAAATGTAATATTTTGAGATACAGTCAAATTTTCAAGATAATTGTGTCAAAATATTGATATGAAATGTGGAAAGATGTTGAAATTTCGAGACAAGAGGTCAAAATTTTAAGATAAACAAGTTAGGTTTCAGTCATATAGTCAAAAACAAATCTTAAATAAGTCAAAACTTTAAGATAAAGTCAAAGTTCTGAGATTAAAGTCAAAATTTAACTGAATGTAGTCAAACTTTTTAGATTGAGAAGTTGAAATTTATGTAAAGTTTTTAATGAGGTTGATTTTTCAGACTCTTGTTTTTAAGGAGCTTCAGGATTTAAATACGTGATTAAGAAGATGAGAGTCAGTAAAAGAGTAAACGAGTTTTTGATTTATTCCGTAAAAGTCGTGTTTGAACTTTTCTCTTCTCTCTTTATGTTCACACCAAAAACTTTCATTCGTGTCTCGTGACTCATGAACGTAACAGATGATTAAAGTCTGAATTCTCTCTAAACGTCTCGTCCTGTCGTTGTGTTGCAGTTACCTTTACGCTGTGGGACAGAGAGTCTGGAAACGCTGGAAAAAACGATATTTTGTTCTTGTTCAGGTAAGAAACGAATTAAACCTGGAGCAGAAAACGTGTGTTGATCTGTGATTTATCGAAAAAAGGAGCTCGATCAAAGACAGATCAAAAACAAAGTGTCTGAATGTTTAACGATAAGTTTAAGGAAACTCTCGATTGAGGTTTTTTTTCTCAGTATCATTTTCAAATTTCTGTGTTTGAATTTTGCTCCTTTAGAGTGAAACTGTTGACATGTTGAATCACTGAATATCTGCATAAAATCCCCAGAATGAAATAAAAATGAAGCTTTTCCTGCTGCGTCTCATGAGTGTTTATGTGTTTTTTTAACCTGCAGGTGAGTCAGTACACGTTCGCCATGTGCAGCTACAGAGAAAAGAAGGCGGAGCCTCAGGAGCTGATGCAGCTGGAGGGAAACACGGTGGATTACTGCGACCCTCAGCCAGGTACACACACCTGAAAACACACACCTGAGACTTTTTTAAAATCTTAAGATTAGCTATGTTTTTGTCCTAAGTAGCCATCATTAGTTCATAAAGTGACGATTTTATTTTTCTGATCAGGATAAAAACTTAATTGTAAGTGAACTTTCAAATAAAAAAATCCTTATTTATCCCCAAAAGACAATAAAAAGGCAAATAGATCCATAAACAAGTGAACACCTGTGGACAAATCAGAAAAAAACAGCACAAATATTGCACTTTAAATTTATTCTACTGCTTAAAATGCTAAAATATTGAATCCAGGAAAATAAAAATTAAACGCAAATTGCTTGGATATAGAAAATACTTAATAAAAATCCCAAAATACTGGAACACCTAACGATTATAAAATGCTAACTCCATATTAAAATACTTAATAATGAAAAATATTTAAAAACAAAACTCTCAAATTACAGTCAAACTTCATTATACAATGCTTGAAAAACTCAAACACTTCATAATAAAGTTCTAACTAAATACTTAAATACATCAAATACAGTTTTTCAGTGTGTTTTAGTTTTAAAAAGAATAATGATTGTGGAAGAAAACATTTTCATCCATAATTTTGTTAAATTTTATCTAGACGTTTCAGGGGACCCCTTTTGGATCCCAGGCGACCCAACATGGGGTCACGACCCTGAGGTTGAGAAACCACAACTGATTTAACAAAATATCTTTGAAAAATTATCAAAATGGAAAAACAGTTGAAGTTTTTTTTCATAGGTGGATTAACACGGAGAAATAAAAAATGACAGAAAGTCAGGACTAAAATGAAGAATAGGTCACGTACTGAAGCTATATTTATCAGAATAAAAACTCAGTTTGAGTCTCTCTCTCTCTCTATCAAAAAAAAAAAAAAAAATCTCAGCGAGAGATTTCAGGGTCAAGATCTCGACTGCAGTTATATCATCCTCGACGAGTGAGGTCACAGCATTTCATCCTTTTCAGCCCCGCGTCCTTGCAGACGAGATCTGATGGAGGTGAACGCTGCAGACGCTCCGCAGCACGACTCCGGTCTGACAGGATTCAGAGCACAAACCCAGAGAGAGAGAAACTCATGTCTGTGAAGAGAGGGGGGCCTTATTTATTCTAATCATAGAGGATGAAATCTGAAACAAATGTAAGTGGATTGGAGCAACTGAAAAAAAGAACAAGGTTGAATATTTCTTGAAGGGTTAAAAGCTCAGATACTCACTGGTTTATAGGTCAAATACAAAGGTTTCTTATTGTAATGTGTTGTTGAAGCATCAGTAAAGTTTTCACAGTTCTTCTCTTTTCCCACCTCGTTATGTTACAGCCTCATTCAGAATGGAGTAAATACTTTTTGTTTTCCTCAAATTTTAAAACAAAATACTATAATGACCCCATAAAGACACCTTTAGGACTCTTTGACCTCTGCACTGAGGTGACAAAGGCTGTTTTCCAAACCTCCTCCTACTTCTGCTGAAATTCAGTTTGTAGTATCAGTTTGTGAAAACTTGGTAGATCTGTAGTAAACTACAAGTTCCCGGATGTTTCTACTGATCCGGGAAAATTTCTCAGTCTGTAACGGACCAGTCTACCTGGCGTACTGTTTCCCAAGAGGGTTAAGATCTTTAAAAACGTGTCCTTGTCTCCTCTTGACTCTCTGGCCTCGTCTCTGTTTCTCTTCTCTTTCCTCTTCTCTGGCCTCGTCTCTGTTTTTCTTCTCTTTCCTCTTCTCTGGCCTCATCTCTGGCCTCATCTCTGTTTTTCTTCTCTTTCCTCTTCTCTGGCCTCATCTCTGTTTTTCTTCTCTCTCCTCTTCTCTAGCCTCATCTTTGGTTCTCTTCTCTGGCCTGGTCTCTGTTTTTCTTCTCTTTCCTCTCCTCTGTTTCTCTTCTCTGGCCTCATCTCTGTTTTTCTTCTCTCTCCTCTTCTCTAGCCTCATCTTTGGTTCTCTTCTCTGGCCTGGTCTCTGTTTTTCTTCTCTTTCCTCTTCTCTGTTTCTCTTCTCTGGCCTCATCCCTGTTGCTCTTCTCTGGCCTCATCCCTGTTTCTCTTCTCTNGTGACAGGAAAGAAACAGCGGTAAATCTGCTCACTTCATCATGAAAGAGCTGTTTACTTTTACCAAATTCATAAAAGCCCCTAAATCATTTATCACTTTTTATTTTACACTAACAGCCTACGTGGGTAATGAGGACGCAGTTTTTACACCAGCTGGAAAAATAAAAAGTCAGTTGGTTTCAGATTTATTTTCAATACACGATAACTTTTGGTGCAAGATTAAAAATCAAATATGGTGATTTTGCTGTAATAAACTTTTATACCTTTACAAATTTAATAAAATCAGGACTCTAATCTCTCCCTGAATTTGTTGTTTTTATAAATGAATTAAAAATGTTCCTTGAACCACTAAAAATAATGAAAAAACATAAAAATTCTCAAAAAAAATTACAACTTTCACATGCTTAATTTAATTAATTTTTTTCCTTTGTATCTCATTGACATCTAATTTAACTTATCTACTTTTATTGCTCCTGTAACTTCTCCACTGATTGATGTGGTGAATTAATGACTGAAATGTTCTCATGGTTTATTTATGATAAAGTTAAACATTAGAAAAAAACCATCAGCTCCACTTCCTGAAACAAAAATCCAGAGTAGTATACGACTAAACAGGTCCAACAAAACAGTCACACTACAGACTACATGTCAAAGTAGTAGGTAGTAGGCGGTTTGGAAAACAGCCAATGATTAAACTTTGGCATCATGTTTGTTGTGATGGAGGAAAACAGGCTCCGCCCATCACCTGGACGACCAGGTGAAGCATGGTGGTGCAGCCTCAGGGTGTGGGGCAGTGGGGGTTCAGCTGCAGGAACTGAATCATCAGAGAGAGAAACATCCTGGAAGAAAACCTGCTTGATTTTGACCTCAGATTGTGACGAAGGTTCATCTTTCTGCAGGATATCAACCTTAAACACACAGGACGACTCTGTGAAGTGAATTTATGACACGATATTTTTGAGAAAAAAAGTCAAATTTAAGATGAGAAGTCAAAATTTTAAGATGAAGAAAATTTAAGGTAAATGGTTAAAGTTTTCAGATGAAAGGTCAAAAAATGGAAAAAGAAAGTCCAAGCTCAAAAAGACAAAATTTGAAATTGAAAAACAAATAGAAATTATGAGATTGGAAGTCAAAATCATGGGAATATGAAGTCAAAATGTTGAGATAAAGGCAAAATTTGAGACAATCAAGTCAAAATTTAGATAAAAGGTCAAAACCTACGGACAAAAAGTTGGAAATATTGCAAAAGAAATGTCAAAATTATAAGATAATAAAGCAAATTTTTGATTTTCAAGAGGAAAGGAAAAATATATTAATAAAAGTCAAAATTTTTATTTGAAGAACATGTTGAAATTTTGAGATTGGAAGTGAAAATCATGGGAAAATAAAATCAAAATGTTGAAATAAAAGCAAAATTCTGACACAGTTAAGTCAAAATTTCTAGATAAAAGGTCAAAAGCCTTTACCTAAAATTTTCCAGTGTTAAGATAAATAGAAAACAGTACAATAAAAGTTTGATTTTGAGACTAAAAGTCTAAATTTAAATAAATGGTAAAAATTTGAGATTAAAAGTTGAAGTTTTAAAACAACCCGAAATTATGAGATAAAGTCAAAATTTTGAGGTTAAGGCAAAATATTGGAATAAAAGGTCAAAATATCTCATAATCAATTAGAAATTTGATTATGAGATATATAGAAATTTTGAGATAGAAGTGAAATATTGAGACAAGTATCTCAAATTTTGAGATAAAAAGGTGAAATTTTGAATAACAAATAGATTCATTTTACTTTATCAACCTAACTTTTTTACACTTAAGAATTCTCCACAAAGCTAGTTTGTCATTTTCAGTTTTTTGTAACTGGCAGAAATGGGCTTCCATAGCATTTTGATTTTTTTTTTGTTATACACTGCAAAAACTGAAATCTAAGAAAGTCACTTTGTCTTATTTGTAGTCAAATTCGTCTTATTATTCTTGATAGGAGCCATATTCACCTGATAAATCCAGGAAAATGTCTTATTTCAAGTTTTTTAAAGACAAAAATTAGGTGTGAATTGTTTGTAACAAGTCAAAAAAATCTGCCAATGGGATAAGATAAAAGTTTCTTGTATTTTTCTTATCCCATTGGCAGATTTTTTTGACTTGTTACAAGCAATTCACACCTAATTTTTGTCGTAAAAAAAACATGAAAGAAGACATTTTTATAAACTGGTCTGGTGAATGTGGTTCAAGTCAAGAAAAATAAGATGATATTTCCTACAAATAAGAACTAATGACTTGCTTAGATTTCAGTTTTTGCAGTGTAGGATGACAGGTTTTCTGTCTGGATGCTCTGTAGTTGTTATTTCATTTAAAAGGTGATTTGGTGAAAAAGCCCGTCCTTTCTCCTTCTTCTCCTCCGTGTGCAGGTCTGCAGGGCGGCCGCGTCTTCTTTAACGCGGTGAGGGAAGGCGACCTGGTCATGTTCGCCTGCGATGACGAGCAGGACCGGATGCTGTGGGTCCAGGCCATGTACCGAGCCACGGGTCAGTCCTACAAACCGGTCCCACCGCCCCAGAACAAAACCACCAACTGCAGAGGAGGGAACCAGAAACCTGCTTCCCCCATCAGTGAGTTTACACCTTTACTTCACCTCCTTTTCATCCTCCTTTTCCTCATAATCACAGATCAGCTTTGACATTTTTCCTTCTTTTCCTCCTGAATATTTGTTTATTTATGTCACATAAATTCTTCCATCAGCCTCTCTTTCCTGGATGTTTCTTCCTCTCTTCTCTTTCCCCTCTTTAACATTCCCGTCCCTAATATTTATGTTCCTCCTCTCCTGCTGTTCTCCTACAAATCATTTCGTCCATTATCCGGGCGTGTGCGCCCGGCTGTGACAGAGCGTAAACGCGCCCCCGGAGGAGGGCCGGGCTCGCAAAGCTGTACTTCTCGCAGTGTGACCCTCGACTAATGCCGACATAAACACAGTGAACCGCACCGCCGCCGGATAAGAGATGCGGCGAGCAATCGCAAATTACCTTGTCTAACTTCGTAATTACCGCTCTCCACGACTGTGCGACAAACGTGGAGGAAATAGAAGGTGTCCCTGAAATAGCTCTTAACTGGGTGCTAAGTGCTGCTCCGTGAGTGTGACACAAACTTATACACACACACACACACTGTCGAACCGTCTTTCAGTAAGAACGACGTCACTAACACAGGCACTTGGACGTCGAGCAAACACAAGCGGTAGAAATGTTTCTTTGGGGACGTCTCAAATTGGAGAATACAAGGTGGCTCAGGAGTCGCTATACAAACGGCAAGTATACTGTAGCAATCTCTTATTTGTCATACAGAAAGTTTAGATTCTTCACTTTTCAGTCTCTGAGTTTGTTTCACAGTTTTCTTCACCAACAAAACGTAATTAGTGAAAGAATCACTCACAACAACGTGGACGTCCTACCTGTTTGGGGTCATTACGTCACATCCTGACGCCCGTACCCTGAAATAAGTGAGAGGAAAGGTGGTCTCCTTAGGTCTCAAGTTTGTATAGTTTTCACAACAAAGTAGTTTATATTCCAAGTGGTGAAATTTCTCCTGTAAAGTCCGTTGTTTGTCTGTCTGTCGTGTCCGTTCTCATCAATAACAGCAGCTTCACAGTCTTAGAGCATTTCCTCCTCAATGTCAATCTGACAAAACTGGGTGTAGTTTAATTCCTTAGGGTTCTAGCTGCAACACTAAAGTGATCCCATCATTTTGTGTTGAGTTTTCATCCCAGGACAGCTTGTGATAGACAACAAGCTCTCCCTCTTCGAGTGACCAATAGCGCATTTGTAGTCTTGTGTAATAGCTCTATTAGAGGGTCGTTTATTGGCTAACAGGCCTGTCACTCACTTGTACAGTTAAAAAAATCACCTTACCCTTCACAGGAAGCAAGCTGTAGCCATTTAGATCATTGGTGAGCTCTTCGTTCATATTCACGTGCGCAATAAAAGAGGTACAATCCGTGACTGTGAAGTACAATTTCATGATTTTTGTTCAACTTTTCCACAAAGAGAGCAAAGTTGATTAAAAAGAGGACACTGAGCACTGTCGAAGCTGGTTTTGTTTGCACAGAGTTTTCAGACAAGAGCGTAGACAGTGAGTACAACTCTCTAACTCTTAGAAAGTTTTTCCATGAAAAGCTCAAATTTCACCCAGATGTAGACGAGAAGGTGTAAAAGTGTTTTATGTCTGACATGAAGCATCTTGACGTTAATGGTGTTCAAATATAGTTATAAAAACAAAGCCAAAAAAAAACAAGTGTTTGCGCTGCATTTATCCTGATGTGGACTTTAGCCACATATTCAAACATGATATTTTCAGAAACAAGAGACTTTAATCCCCAAATGTGTCGTCACTGATGATTTTTAATCTTGTGGTTCCTCAGTTATCAGCTTTAACACATAGTGAGGTAAATAGGCCAGGTTTAGTTGGGATGTAAGGGGTTAAATTATACTAATGACTGCATGAGAACACGTGGACGAGCTCGCACACAGAAAGACGGGTTATTAAGCATTAATAAAATCATCTTCATGCATTTCCAACACAAAGGAGCCATTCCTCTGCTTTCTTTGAAGGTTAATAGCAGGCAGTGAACAGGTGAGACAATGAGAGCAGAGACGGTCTCTTTTGTGCGTCTCTGCGGCTCAGGACTGTTTTTTCAGCCGCAAACATCTCTGAGCATAAAGAGCGAGGTGTGTGTGTGTGTGTGTGTGTGTGTGTGTGTGTGTGTGCAATAGCTGGCCACACGCTCTCGTATATTACTTAGACACGTGTTCACTTTCAGTACAACCCCGGAGTGTGTGCTTCGACTCTCGGGCAAACTGGCTGCGACTCGAGTTTGGGACTTGAGACTCGGCGACTTGGGGCTCTGCCTTCGAAGGTCTTGTCGACATCAGACTCCCTCCAGTCCGCTCCGAGTACGCCATGCACGCGCTGCTGATATTTTTCGGTAGTAGTTACCTCGAGACTATGATGTTTAGTGGTACCGTTGGACGCTCTCCAAAAAAAAAAAAAAAAAAAAAAAAAAGAGGTCGTCCTACTTCACCCCACTGGAGTTAGAAGTTAGAAAAACGTGCTCACAGCGAGTGAGAGCACATTTTCAGACAACAACAAAAAAAAAAAAGCTGCACTAGTGGAGGAGGAGAGAGAGTTGCCTTTAAGAGACAATACCTGAAGGTGATAGCCTGCAGAAATATCCTGAATTCAGCTGTTTATTCTTTTTTAGCGGGGACGCACAGAGCTAAAAAAGAAACACAGGTCACAGGCGTTAAAAAAAAGCAGCAGCAGCTCTGTCTTCAGAAAACTGATTTCAAACACTCAAATGTTGTTTCACCTGATTTATAAATACAACAAAGGTTATTCAGTGAATACACTGAGCACAAAAAGTAAAGATGTTTCAGTTTGGTTGATTATTTCTTGAGTGTAACACTGCTTCTTAACAATGAAACTTATTTCATTGTAAATTCTGCTTTAAAAGGAACCCCGACTGTAAGGACTAACAGGCATGAATCTGCTTAAATGTTTGTCTCAAACTAGAATTTGTTGTTAAAAGACAAAACAAATTGGTTTTCCTTTTAAAAAATACAGTTTAAAACACAGTTTCTATCCTTCCAGCCATTGTTTTACTGCCGCGATGCATTCTGGGTTGATGACGTAGATTGGTTGCTTAAACTTGAAACTTTAAGATTAAACGTTGAAGTTTTAAAATAACCCGAAACTATGAGATAAAGTCAAAATTTGAGGTTAAGGCAAAATATTCCAATAAAAGGTCAAAATATCTCATAATCAATTAGAAATTTGATTATGAGGTATATAGAAATTTTGAGATAGAAGTGAAATACTGAATAACAAATAGATTAATTTGACTTTATCACCCTAAATTTTTTACACTAAAGAATTCTCCACAAAGCTAGTTTGTCATTTTCAGTTTTTTTTTCACTGGCAGAAATGGGCTTCCATAGCATTGTGATTTTTTTTTTGTTATACACTGCAAAAACTGAAATCTAAGAAAGTCACTTTGTCTTATTTGTAGTCAAATTTGTCTTATTATTCTTGATAGGAGTCATATTCACCTGATAAATCCAGGAAAATGTCTTATTTCAAGTTTTTTAAAGACAAAAATTAGGTGTGAATTGTTTGTGACAAGTCAAAAAAATCTGCCAATGGGATAAGATAAAAGTTTCTTGTATTTTTCTTATCCCATTGGCAGATTTTTTTTACTTGTTACAAGCAATTCACACCTAATTTTTGTCTTAAAAAAGTTGATGGTTGCTTGGTGCCGAGCATCTGGATTTGGCCGTTTCCTCACTACTAGTCGCCGTAAGTCACGAGGTTTGAGGAGGGAGAAAAACCATAATAATGCCACATGTGGCTGCTTTTGGTTGAAAGGTCAATAACCTGAGATATCAAAGTTGAAATTCTGAGACAAAATGTCAAGTTTTTGGGGAAAAAAAAGACAAAATAAGATAAAAAGTCAAAATTTTGAGTTAAAAGTCAAAAATTGGAGATAAAAAAAAGAAAGTTAAAATTATAAGATAAGTGGTCAATGATTTAGGATAAAAAAGTTTTTAATATGAGATAAATGTCAATAATTTAAGATGAAAGAGTTGAAATTCAGAGACAAAATGCTGATTTTTTGAGGGATAAAAACGTCACAATCATGGGAAAAAGTCAGAATTATGAGATTAAGAGCCCAATTTGGTATACAAGTCAATAATTTGAGATAAAAAGTCAAAATTATGAGATCTAAGTCACTGCACTTTTCAGTCCAAAGGAAACAAGGAGACTGATGTTAGTCTGCACAGCTTCCCAAAAGACAAGAAAAGAAGGAAGTTGTGGGAAATCTCTACACCCGCATTTGTTGAAGGGTACCTCGGCGCCGATACAAGACCGGTGAAGAGGCCAGAAGCATTTGCTGCATTTAGCCGGCCCATGCTGATGAAAGAGCTGACAGGTGTGGGTCATTATAAACGGAGACTAAAGCCAAATGCTGTGCCGACTATTTTCCAACACAAACCCACAAAACTTCCTCGGGAAACCACTGAAGAAAACCGTCAGGTGTGTGTTGATGAATTTTCTGGAAGCTTGACCACTTGAAGAAGAAAACTCAGGAGACTCAGATGACTTAAGTTGAAAAAGTTTATGTAGCTCGATCGAGGAGAAGAGACAGACAGTACACTTGAATGCACAGTGTAGTGCAGAGTCAATTCTGCCAGACCTCTCTGTGTATTCAGTATTTATCATTTCTGATGTTTGTTTTGTCTATTTAGGAGACCAATGAGTTCAGCTAAGGATGTCCCTCTCATCCTGATACAAGAGAAACAGTCCTCACTATGGAAGAATACAGGAATGTGTGTATCTAAGGCCAAATACAGGGCTGTGACTATGTTTGAGACATACAGAGGAAATTAAGGGAATAATTGTGTAGAATAATAAGGAATTAGGAAAATTCCATGACAGTGTGCATCTGAAGCGTTTCTGGTGCGCACCTGAAAAGCTTTAAGTGCGCACGTGTAATTATTTATATATTTTTTTACCTTTTCTTGTCCCTTTAGGGCCTCCATAGTTTGTTGTGATTTGTTGCTATATAAATAATGATTGATCGGTGGCTTTAACATAAGCTTTTGCATCTGAAAGGGCACTTTTTGTATTTTGTCGTATCAAAAGTTAGTGCATATTAGGACAGCACTTTGGCATGCAACCTGTGCATCATATTGCTTTTATGTTGCTGTTTTTAACTTTTATGTTGCTGTTTTTAACTTTATTTTGTTTTTATGTGTTTTTTTTACCCTTTGTAAGGCGACCTTGGGTGTCGTGAAAGGGGCCTTGAAATAAAATGCATTATTATTATTCTTATTATTATTATAATAGGGCACTTAAGCGTGTGTTCTGGTGTCCAAAAGGGCACAAGTGTTGACTCTCAAAAAGACACTAGGGTCTGAGAGGGCACTTTTTTGTATTATAGCTCCCAAAAAGTGACTTCAGCAAATGTTGTGGTTTCCAAGAGGCGGGCACTTCAACATAATCTGACTCCCAGGAGCAAAGTTTATAAGGGTAGATACATGCGGTTCCCCAACCAAGCAGGAATTTAAGTGTTTAAGTTTAAGTTTAGTGTCAAAAATCTGTGCACATGTCAATGACGTGACGTCCCCTGTTTTTGTGTCTGAGTGCAATATTTCCTTCCATCATGAATTGAGTATTTCATCACATGTATTTCTTTATTCTATGAAACCTGTGTTATTTGAACACGTCTTTAAACTATTAAAATATAACATGTTTTTTTGTGTTTTGGTTCCTCAAACCCCCAAAATGTCAGGTGGTGCAACCGTCCTGACAAGTATCCACAGTAATTAAACTCTAAAAATTGAATGTCAGTTATTTTAAATGGAAATTAAAAATACAGTGGCATTATTTTATGCTTGAACCTTTTTGAATAAAACATTCTTTGCAAATAAAAAGAATTTTAAAGCTGTTGAGAAATTAAAAAAACTTTTGTCCCGTAATTTTCACCTTGTCAAATGTCAGGGTGGTGCAACCGTAACATTAGACTTTTATTTTAAAGTGAAGAGAATAAAACAGGAAACAGGAAACTGCATCAGTCAGAGGAGCCCAAATGACATTTGTGACCAAGTGGAAAAGTTTGTAGATTTCTCTGAAATACTGATAAAAAAAGGTTTTTTCACTTCATTGGTGACTGGAACAATTTCCATGTCAGGTGGAACAACCAATGTAATAATGTGAAATGTTATTTTAACATCAAATTATTGATCTTATTCACAAATAAAAGAAATGAAACACACAAAATGAAAATGTATGAGTCACTACAGACACTTGAGAGATACTTGCCAATAATTTCACACAGAAAAAATAACAGGAACATATAAATATATTTTCATATATTTGGTTGCACCACCTGACATTTTTGGGTGCTCAAATTAAAAATACTAAAAAATAATGAACCTAAAAACTTTGAAATGTTGGTCAACGACTGAAATGTTTTTATCCATTTTCAAAGAACTTTTTAAAAATACGTTTTCAGACCCTCCTTTTGTCATTGACCCTCACATCACTGTTGTAGAAGCAAAGCAGAAGAAGGAAATAACTGCAGCCAGTTAAACATATTCACTTCTTGGACTCAATGTTGATCAGAAGAAGTTGTGAGCAGAGTTTTAGCAGCTGGCCTCTCGTAACTTCTCAGGTCTGAACCCTGAAGAAAAGACGTGATCGTTTATTTGATGTCACTTCCTGTTGGATACAGCTGGCAGTTCAAAACTCAAACTGACCAGCGTGAAGAGTCTGTGGGGATGTTTGGCTCTGACCTTTGACCCTGGATCTACATGGATATAAAAGTCCATCCTCACATGAAGAGATGAGCGTGTTTGAGGTGAAGACTCGGCCCTGAAGTTGTTTTTTTTTAGTTGTTTACACCTGCCAGTTGTGTTTTTTTCGGGAGCAGGTGGTCGATCTTGAGCAGAAACGTCCGAACTGTCCATTTGTCTCAACTTCACTTTGATCCACGAGGAGAAGCATCAAACTTTTCTCAGAGTTGCGCTTGTTTCTGAAACCTGGCTCATCCAAACAGAGACTGATGGGCTTGTCTGTCCTCATCCTCGTCTCCCATCGCTCTGACATCATCTGCGTCGCCACCACCGCCACCGCCACGCTCCGACGGGCAGATCAAGTCACATCTCTCTTAGCCCGATGCACCTGAAACTGAAACGCTCTCCTCCTCCTCTTCGTCTGCATCAATAACCTGCCATCAGCCAGCGACGGCGGCTCTCAGAGCGGCGTGTCACATGGATGTGACTGCTGCCGTGATGATAGCGATGAGGCCGAGAGCGGACAGATATGAAGAGATCGAGCGCAGAAAACAGGCCCCACCTGCCCCACATCATCACACACACACACACACACACACCATGAACACACACACCAACATCCTCACACATGTTGAAGATATGATGCAAACATAAAGAGAAACAAACCACCAGTTTAAAAAATCAAGCTCCTGAAGAATTTAAAATGAGATTATCAGCATCGAAATGAGTTATTTATCTAACTGTGAAGCATTTCTGTGATTTATTTAGTAGTGATGGTGGACAGGAGCTGGAGTAACGGGCAGAAAAGAGACACGAGCAGAAGGAAAGTGATAGAGCATGAGCTACAGGCTAAAACAGTCACTAATGGGTCAATGACAAAAAGAGGGTCTAAAAACATATTTTTAAAAAGTTCTTTGAAAATGGATAAAAAACATATTTCTGAGAGAAGAATTATGTTTTCTAACAGATTTCAGTAGTTGACCAACATTTCAAAGTTTTTAGGTTCATTATTTTTTAGTATTTTTAATTTGAGCACCCAAAAATGTCAGGTGGCGCAACCAAATGTATGAAAATATATTTATATGTTCCTGTTATTTTTTCTGTGTGAAATTATTGGCAAGTATCTCTCAAGTGTCTGTAGTGACTCATACATTTTCATTTTGTGTGTTTCATTTCTTTTATTTGTGAATAAGATAAATAATTTGATGTTAAAATAACATTTCACATTATTACATTGGTTGTACCACCTGACATGGAAATTGTTCCAGTCACCAATGAAGTGAAAAAACCTTTTTTATCAGTATTTCAGAGAAATCTACAAACTTTTCCACTTGGTCACAAATGTCATTTGGGCTCCTCTGGCTGATGCAGTTTCCTGTTTCCTGTTTTATTCTCTTCACTTTAAAATAAAAGTCTAATGTTACGGTTGCACCACCCTGACATTTGACAAGGTGAAAATTACGGGNTGACATTCAATTTTTAGAGTTTAATTACTGTGGATACTTGTCAGGACGGTTGCACCACCTGACATTTTGGGGGTTTGAGGAACCAAAACACAAAAAAACATGTTATATTTTAATAGTTTAAAGATGTGTTCAAATAACACAGGTTTCATAGAATAAAGAAATACATGTGATGAAATACTCAATTCATGATGGAAGGAAATATTGCACTCAGACACAAAAAAAGGGGACGTCACCTCATTGACCCTAATGTGTTTGTGCTCATGTTGATTCCTGTCCACATGCAGCAGTTATTCTGCAGTGATCTGTTCAAACCTGAGAGTCTATCAGTAAAATGAAGAGCCAGGTTACGTTTGCTCTGCTTGGTGAGGTTGGAGTTGGTAGATGAGACCTGGTAGGACACAACCAGGATTCACTACGAATAAACACATTACCTCGTTGTTTTGCATTTTGGAAAAAGTTGTCTTAAACAAAGAAAAGTTGTGTCAAAAAGCAGATCAGCTCTCCAAAACAAATGCATTTCAATATAAGAAAAATAATGTAATTGCGATCATTATTTCCTATATTGCAATTTTTTGTGTGAATCTTCCCAGGTTTTATTTGTATTAAAACAAACTCATTGTAGAACATGAACAGTTTCATTAATTACAGCACAACAACAACAACACACTACCACTATTTTACTCACTTTTACCTTCTTTTTTTAACACTTTTAGAACATTTTTTATACCTCTTTCAGTATTTTCAAGATTCACTACCAATCTTCTTGCCCATTTTGGTCATTTAAGCCCATTTTTTACACTTTTCACTCTTTTTTGACACTATTGGACCATTTTTTGCAGTAGACTAAGTATGTTTCCAAAATGAATCCCAACTTCTTTGCCATTTTTGTCGACTTTGACCATTTTTTACCACTCTTCATTGTTTTATGTGATTTTTTTTCACCAATTTGGCTGCTTTCTGAATTTTTTAAAGTGTCCTCGAAAATTTGTCTTGCGAATATTTGTTGCTTTTTGGCTATTTCTAGTGACTTTAACTGTTTTTTTTTTATTATACCTTCTCACTATTTTCCAGGTTCACTCTCAATTTCCTTCACAACTTTTGTTGCTTCTTGGCCATGTTAGTCACTTTTCACTCATTTTTTGCTACTTTTGGAGTATTTCCAGGTTTTATCCAACTTTAAATGCCAATTTTTGTTGCTCTTTTGGCCATTTTTACTACCTCAAACTAAGTTTTGTTGCTTTTTGGCTATTTCTAGTAACTTTTACTCTTTTTTGTTACTATCAGACCATTTTTTTGATACCTTCTCACTATTTTCCAGGTTCACTCCCAATTTTCTTGCTAACTTTTTTTGCTTTTTGGTCATTTTTGTCACTTTTCAGTCTTTTTTGCCACTTTTGGACCACTTTTTTTGCAACTTTATGAGTATTTCCAGGTTGTATTCAACTTTAAATGCCAATTTTTGTTGCTCTTTTGGCCATTTTTACTACCTCAAACAAAATTATGTTGCTTTTTTGGCTATTTCTAGTAACTTTTACACTTTTTTGCTACTATCAGACCATTTTTTTTGATACAATCACACTATATTTCAGGTTCACCCCCAATTTTCTTGCTAACTTTCGTTGCTTTTTGGCCATTTTGGTCACTTTTCACTCATTTTTTACCACTATGGCCCATATTTTTTGCTACTTTTTGTGTGTTTCCAGGTTTTTTCCCGATTAAAATGCCAGTTTTTGTTGCACCATTCTCAATTTTTAATACCTCAAACTAAGTTTCGTTGCTTTTTAGCTATTTCTAGTAATTTCTATACTTTTTTTCTACTTTTGGACCATTTTTTGATACCATCTCACTATATTTAGGGTACACCCCCAATTTTCTTGTTGCTTTTTGACCATTTTAGTCCCTTTTCACTCATTTTATTGCCACTTTCGGCCAATTTTTGTTGCTCCTTTCTCAATTCTTCCAACCTCAAACTAAGTTTTGATGCTTTTTGGCTATTTCTAGTAACTTTTACTCTTTTTTGCTACTATTGGACCATTTTTTTGATACCATCTCACTATATTTAGGGTACACCCCCAATTTTCTTGCTATCTTTCGTCGCTTTTTGGCCATTTTGGTCTCTTTTCACTCATTTTATTGCCACTTTTCGAGCATTTTTTGCTACTTTATGAGTGTTTCCAGGTGTTATCCCAATCAAAATGCCATTTTTCTGTTGCTTTTTTTGTCAATTTTTACAACCCCGAACTAAATTTTGTTGCTGCTCTTTACTGTTTTTGCCTCTTTTTATCATTTAGATTGTTTCTTATGTAAAGGTAGTTTTTAACAGGACAGAAAACATCTGCTGCAAAATATGAAGCTGATATTTTGACACATTTCAAGTTAAAGAAATATTTCACTGTCTGCGATTAGAAGATTGCATTTGTGTTTAATTCGCGTTTAATTGCACAGCCCTACTTTTTAGCGAGGTTTACAGTCACTTCTAACTCGAGGATCTTTTGAAAACATACATACATGTTTTTTTTAGTTTATTGCTTTAATATTTTGTGATTTCCAGTGTTTGTTGATCTTTGTGACGTTTGTATCAGGCTCCAGATTGAAGTGAGTGATGAGAAACAGTTTGAAAAATACAAAAACCTGCAGTGATGTGGACCATCTGTGCCAAAAGCAGCCACATCCATCCATCCATATTTTCTGTCACACACACTCATTCACACACACGCGGCCCCCCCTTTAACACCCCACCCCCCAGCAGATAATAGCTGAAAGTTGGACTCGACACAGATCAACATCACTCCTCCGCTGTCCCTCAATCAATACTTCCCCTCCTCCTCCCCGTCTTATTATCAGCGCTAATCTATATCTCTTTGTCTCGTTTTCTTTAGAGTCGCCTCCTTCTCTCGCTCTCCTTTCTCCAAATTACACGACGCACAGTCTCGTGTTTTGGAGGTAACGAATGTAAAATGACCTACATGTGGATGAAACTGAGGGAAAGCAGGCCAGGACAGAAGCCAAAGGGCAGAAGAAAAGAAATCAGAAAGAAAAGGAGCCGCAGCGTCGATTGGAAGTTGATTGTGAAGATTTCACATTTGCTGTCTTTTTTTTTTTTTTTCTCCTCCATGAACAAAAGCGTCAAAGAAAGAAAGAAGAGGAAGGAAAGGGGGGCGAGAAACACAAATGTCTGAGAGTCCTCGCGGGCTTCTCTGCGTCCAAACAAAAAAACAAAATGGCAGCGTTGATAAAAAGCGATCACTAATGCTCGTCTCGGACACGAGGCCGCGGGCGTCGCAGGCGTACGAGCTGCAGCGGCATTCTTCGACGAGCCTTGGTCTTTTGTGGGGCCATGTGTCACACTCAGAAACTTCCCATCCCGAAATGTAGTCCCCCGATAAAGGCCCAGTGGAGAGTGTTAGGCTTTTCATTTGTCGGGGCCATTAACAGGACGCTCTGAAAGGACTGGAAATGAACCCAGGTTTGCTCAGGCAGCGACGCCCCGCGCCTCTTCTGCTTCTTTTATTTCTCCTTTTCTCTCTTGATTCTTCCGCTGCTGACCCCAGAGCCCGTTAATGTGTTCGGCTCCGGGCGCCGCACGACTGGGCTGCTAGAAGAGCGCCGCTGTTGTCCGAAAACTATGAAAAACAAACAGATGAGCCGGACTGTTGCACTCGGTGACATCCTCTGTCGTTTCCATCAACACGAACCACAGTTTACTCACATTTTCACCATGTTTTTCTCTTTATTACATAAAAAATCTTAAGGAAGACGAATGTTGTATTCATCTGCTTAACAAAGATTTTGAGTTTTGCCCCTTGCTGTTGTTTTGGGGCTTCTAGGAGGAGGACTAAAAGATTTCAGGGCTCTTTTATCCCCAGTGCAATTCCTTTACTTAATTGCAATTCACTTTTTGATTGCTCGTTTTCTTTGAACGATCATTACTGCTGCCTTACATGCACTTTCACATTGTAAAAACTGAAATCTAAGCAAGTCATTATGTCTTATATGTAGTAAAAATTGTCTTATGTTTCTTGATTTGAGCCAAATTCACCAGATCAGGTCATAAAAATGTCTTATTTAAAGTTTTTTAAAGACAAAAATGAGGTGTAAATTGCTTGTAACGAGTCAAAAAAAATCTGCCAATGTGATAAGACAAATTTGTTGTAAAGTTTCTTGAAATTAGAAAGACGTCTTGATACAAGAAACTTTTTCTTATCCCATTGGCAGATTTTTTTGACTTGTTACAAGCAATTTACACCTCATTTTTGTCTTTAAAAACTTGAAATAAGACATTTTTATGACCTGGTCTGGTGTATGTGGCTCAAATCAAGAAAAATAAGATAAATGTTACTAAAAATAAGACGTAATGAATTGCTTAGATTTCAGTTTTTACAGTGCACACTTAGCACTTTTCTGCATTTACTTGTATGTTACTCTCCATTTTTGGTTTGAGCTCTGGACTGAACATGGTTAATGCTTTTGTATATATATTGTGTTTCTTATTGGATCTCTTGGACATGGTGTTGTGTATCATTTCCGTATTATAGACTTTTAATCTCATCGTCACAGTCTACCTTGTCTTTTGTGTGTTCCGGCTGCAACACTTGTTTCCCTCGACGGGACAATAAAGTGATTCTGATTTTGAAAATGCTCTCTTTGGAGCCATAACTCTCTGTTTGCTAAAAGAGAAATGCAACTATGCATGAGAGAAACAATTTCCTGCCCTCTGCTGCACCAATCTGTTGTTTTATTGTTTTTTGTGCTTCACTTCTGCGTGAAAAGGTCACCTGGATTTAAACCCGAACAAAACTAAAACCTGTGCAAACACTGACACGATACAAATCACCAAAGTGGAGGTAAATGTTGTTCTTAATGTCAGTTTCTTTCAAGGTGAAAACACAGCTTTGTAAAAAAGATATGTTCAAATCATAGCCTGTATATAAAATGAACAGCGTGGCCCAAACTTTTACCTTTGTACAGTTTTGAAGCCAAAATAACCTCGTTACTGGAGCAGTAGAGAATTTGGGTGGAAACAGGGTTTGTTTCTCTTTCCCGAAGTTTCTGATATCTCCGATTAAAACTACACACAAACAGCAGCTGTCAATCATCGTAAAACGAAACTTATAACAAGGTTTTTAATGTCTAATAACTAATGAAAAACCAACTCCTCAGAAAAAAAGGATTTGAAAACAAAACAGACAAATAACATCTTCATATCACTGCAGCGTAAGGATGTGAGAAACATTTCTATGGGGTGTAATAATTTTTTAAAGTTTTACCACCTCTCATCTGGAATGAATGAGGAGATGGAGATTTTGACTTATACTGCAGCCAGCCACCAGGGGGAGCAGTTTTTGAGGAGACCTCAGTTAGCGCAGGCTGTCATTGTGTCCACTGATTATACAGTTTATGATTTAGCTCCTTTTAATGAAAGCAGATAAAATGTCCGTCCTCGTGTGTGCAACTACCATCAACTGGGCGCAATATTCTAATCGCACTTTAAGCTGAAATGTGTAAAAACAAACTTTTTGCAGTGGATGATTTATGCTTTACACAAGTTTTACTCAACCTAAGAGACAAATTATTGAAAACTACCTCTGACAGAGAAACAACATAAGTGGTGAAAAGTGGCCAAAACGACAAGAAAGTGGCAAGAAATTGTCGAAAATGAGTGAAAATAGTTGGAAATTGAGAGAAAACTTGGAAAATAGTCAGAAAGTAGCAAAAGTTTTGTCCCAAAGCGGCAAAATAAACTGGTAAAAAGTTATTAATAATGGGCAATATGCGGTCAAACTGCATGAATATGGAACTGAACAAACTTTCAGGTGCATCATATTTTTATTTGAAGTCAAATTTCCGATGTCAATCTAAATAACTCTTCTTTTTTCATTTATTTTTAAAATTTTATTTCTATTTGTATCCTCTGTACAGCAACCTTGGGTATCCTGAAAGGCGTTTTTAAATAAAATGTATTATTATTACTATTATTATTATTATTATTTTTAAATTTATTGAATATGGTGCTTTTTTAATGAAGTGTGGTTAATTGCTTCTGTTTGTTTGGCAACACATAAGATGAGGAACCTGGAAATGGTTGCAACATAAATCGCAATTGCAATATGGGGAAAAATAATCACAATTAGATTATTTTTGCAAATCGTACAGCCCTACTTTCTTAACAGAGAAACTATCCTATCAACAACTTCTGATTCATAACAATCAGACAAATTAAATAATAAAATCTTTATCAACTACATAACAAATGGGATATTGAAAATCGAACATTTATTTAACTGTTTTTCAATGTATTTGATTCATGATTAAATATCAGTTGAAGCAATGATGCACTGATTGAGGAGACCTAGAAGAACTTATTTAGTTGCAAAGCTTTGCAGACATGTCCACATTTTTTTGTCCCTGTAAAAATGAGAAAACCTTGATGTCGTATTGAGAATAGATAAAGGTTTGAATAGAAATATTAAATCAAGTTTAAGAACAAACTCTTGATTCAGTTTATAACATGAGAACTTTCATTTCCTCTCAGCGTTGTCTTGTCCGTACTCTCTCCTCTTTTCTCTCCTCTGTTTTTTTTTTCTGGACTCTGAGTCACTTCCAGTGTTTTCCTCACATTTCGTCCATGTTGGCGAGAGTTTTGTGTCAGCTGAGAGCGCTGACAGCTTCACAGACGATCTGTAGCCAAACGAGGTGGGAACTATTAACCAGCGCGCCGAGAACTGACACTGCCAACGTAGTCATGAATGAGTGTGTGTGTGTGTGTGTTTACACTTCAGTTCACCGCTGAGCTCAGAGAAAGGCGTGAATGATTGTGAATCATTTATGTGTCACCTCTTTATCTGATGGGATCACCGACAGAAATCTGTGACTGTTTTTTGGAGGTGGATGGATTTGGTTTCTCTCTGAGTCTTAAATCTTTTTTAAACTCAAACCATGATGTGACGAATAAAACACACTCATTCAGTCTGGAGTCTTCAAGGTGCCCTATTACTCAAAATCCTCTTTTATTAACAAAAATATGGATCCCCAGGCGTGTCTTCCACCTTCTCCTCTTTTCACTCGCTCCCTTTCTCTGAAAATCTCTCCTGAAGCAGCTGTTTTGAAATCAAGTCAGTTTTGACCATAGACTGTACAATGAGTGGACGTAACGAAGTTCGGCTCAAACTGAAGCCTCCAGCAGATGCCCCGCCCCCTGGTGTCTGGCTGCAGTATAGGTCATAAGCCCCGCCCCCTGGTGTCTGGCTGCAGTATAGGTCATAAGCCCCGCCTCCCCATGTATTCCAGATATGAGCCGGGAAAACTTTAAAAAATTACGATACCTGGTAGAAACATTTCTCTCATCCTTACTCTAAGGTGGTATGACGATGTCATCTGGCTGCATGGTGTTCAGGTGTTTTTTTTTCTGAGAAGTTAGTTTCTCATTAGTTATTGGACGTTAAAAACCGTGATATAAGTTTCTTTTTACGATAGTTGACAGCTGCCGTTCGTGAGTAGTTTTTATCGGCGATATAAGAAACTTCAGGAAAGAGCCAAAAGGAGACTAAACCCTCTGAAGAAGAAGAAATAAATAATTTTATTTCTCTTTTTTACTTGGCTCCACCAGAAATTCTCTACTGCGCAGACTCTGGCTGCACAATGGCGGCTAGAGAAACGGGGTTTTTTGGCTTCAAAAACGTAGAACGGTGACAGGCGGAAGCACGCTGTCCATTCTATATACAGTCAATGGTTTTGACGTCAACACGGGAACGAACTGACGCAACCACGTCTACCAGTTCCTCCTCCTCCTCCTGTAGCTTCCTCGACAAATTACGCCGTCAGTATCCTGGTGGAAAGAGGACTGAAAATCTGTACTCATGTACAAGTTCTGTTACATCGCTAAAATATGACTCAATCACAAGTAAAAGAACAGAGTATTCGTCAAAAAAACGATTCAGATTATTAGTAACTTTTAACTGGTGATGTCACTGTCACCTCTAAATTTTGTGTTTTACTTTACCAATAGTTAAAACACTAACAATCAATAATCATTAATAACTGATAAGATAGAAAACAAGTGTTTTTTGCTCATTTTTATTGGTTGTTTATTTGTCTTTCTTTTTCTCATTTTAAGTTTTTATTTCCTTATTCAGCAAAAGTCTCAGGCAGACAAAAAAAAAAAAAAAAAAAATTAGGTGCAGTTGCTGCAACAACTATTGATAGAATATCCATGAATACATTTTTAACTGTTAAATTCTTAACACAAAATCAATTAGTGATCAATCATTAACATCCATCAACATTTTTTTTGTTTTGTTTTTCATCCACGTGTCCTGGTTTTTATTGGCTAGTTTGCTGTTAAATCACCTTACTGGCTACAAAAATGCAGATAAAAGGTCCAGATATTAGTGAAAACTGTACTCAGTGCTCAACTATGATTTTAAAAGTAACTAAGTAGATTACATGGCATAATGATTACTTAAGTACAAGTAAAAGTACAGACTTGAAAATCTACTCATAAAACTCAACTCAACTTTATTTATAGAGCACTTTAAAAACAACCATAGCTGAAAACAAAGTGCTGTACACATATGAAGAAACACTGAAACAAAGATAAAAATCATATATAACACTTAAGTTATTGTTTCATTGTTTCATTGTTCCTAAAAACAAATTTAAGAACAATAAAAACAATAAGTGAAACAATAACTAAAAACAAACCATAAAACACTAAAACAGAGTCGAGTCTCATGGTAGGTTAAAAGCCAAGGAATAAAAATGGGTTTTAAGACGAGTTTTAAAAACAGACAGTGAGGTGGATAATCTGATGTGGAGGGGGAGCTCGTTCCATAATTTAGGGGCAACGACAGAAAAAGCTCTGCCCCCTCTGAGCTTCCGTTTGGAAAGTACAAGTACCCCAAAAAACTACTTAATTACAGTAATCTGAGTATTTGTAATTAATTATTTCCACCCCTGTCAATATCATACATGGATAAACCTCCTCGTGTGCACTAGATATCAGCTGCACAGCAGAAATCAGCCACTTCTCAGTTGATATTTATTTTAATCTTGGACTTAATTGATAAAACTGCTTTGATTGCTCACCATCAATGTTACATCGTCTCAGAAACTCAACACGGATGTTTAAGTCTTTTAATCGTCACAAGGGAAACACCTGTGAAGAAACAAAAGCCGTGATCTTACTTTAATTCTGTGTCTTAGTTCACCGTCTATTTTGCTGCTGACATTATCATAATATGCTCACTCTGTCAGCTCTACAAAGATGAACATTCATGAAGGAGACTCTATAAAGATCGAGCTGTTTGGCTCATATTAGAGACACAATCCACGTCTGCACTCTGTCAGTGGATCAGCTTTGTGAATGCATCCACTTTTGTTTTTCCACACAAACGTCATAGATAAAGCAGAGCATAAGCACTTCCTGAAAGAGGCGGGGAGACCTCGACCTCATTTGCATATTCAAATGCAGATGCTGAAACAGTTCGTGGAGGAATGCCATGAAAAACATGAACTAAATTCATGATCTCAGTGTTTTTTTCAGGAAAAAACAGCCACATTCATGACTTTGAGAAATCAAACGTCTGCATCAAATGACTTTTAACTATTTTCAAACGTATAATATGGCGCCTTTAAACAAAAGCTTTACGTGTTTCTGTCTCTTCTCCAGGTCTGGATCCGTCTCAGCGTCAGGGCGTGGAGGACCTGATCTCTGCAGGTCCGTCTCGCTTCGACCACGCCGCCCTCTTCACCCTTTTACAGAAAAGCACTCTGCAGCACCGCATGAACGACTCCTTCTCCTGCCTGGTACAAACACACACACACACACACACACACACACATGTGACACCTCTGTGTTTGTTTCTCCTTTTTTTCCCTTCACATCCTCCTCAAAAAGCTCATTGTTTTCATCGTCAGAGGAGAAAAGTGGAAATGTTTCTGATGTGAGAGTTTCTGAAGGTGGTGCTCCAACTCAAATCTGTGACTTTTTTACAGACATGAAGAACACACTCCTGATCAAAACCTTAAGACCAGTTGAAAAAATGCACAAATTCACATTGTGCACTGTTTGATCTTGATAAGGTTTTGAGTGTAGTTTCAAAATACAAATGAATAAATGGGAGTGAGACAAAAAAAAAAACGATTTAAGTTTCAGAGCACAGCCTTTAAAAGACAAAATCTGCACAAAAATGTGGATTCAAGGTCATTTTCTGTCAGGTAAAACAACAAGAATGAAAACCTGGCCTTTTTTAACCATGTTAAGTCGAAATTTGAGGAAAAAACTCTGAATTTTGAGATAAAAAGTCAAAATGATGACAAAAAGAAAGTCAAATTCTGAGGAAATAAGTCAAATTCATGACAGTTTCAACAATCTGAGATTTAAAAAAAAAAATCATGAGAACTCATTGATGTTCATTTGGTCTTGATATATATCTGAAAAGTTTCTTTTAAGTAGACAAACCAGACTCAGGTGTTAAGTCTTACCTTGCTGACATTTTTGGCTGAGAAGGCGGCAGCTGCAAGGTTCACCAGGACACAAAAACAATCAGCAGAACAAGAAAACAAAAAACCTGCAACAACTGATCAGTGTAGACGGGAAAACCTCGTCATGAACTGGGACAAGGGCAAAATCATCACCTCAGAAAGAAACAAACTCAAAAAGTGGAAGGACTCCATCCTATAACACCAGCGAGGGGACGGAGGACAGACATGATCAGACGCTGTTATTAATGACACGTCGAAGCAGGAAGTCCTGACGGCTCTGATAAAGGCTGAAGTGAGAGCTGTAATAATCGGCGAGGTAAGACTTAACATCTGAGACTAGTTTGTGTAGTTAAAAGAAACTTTTTGGAAAGCGTTATGAGGAAAAAAATCTAGATTTGGAGACAAAAAGTCGAAATTCTGACTTCTGAGGCCTCACCGGCTAGACCAACAAAAACCTCTTCAAAGGCCTCGTCTCCTTCCACAAAATGGCCCGTTTGGACTTTGACAGAGAGCATCATGGGACATTGAAAGGTGGAAGAAAGTTTGATTCTCTGAGGAGAAAAACTTGAACCTTGATGGTCCTGATGGCGTCCAACGTTACTGTCATGGTGGGGGGGGCGTCCTTCATGACTGAGGGCCCTAGTCTGTGTGCTCATGACTGGATTATTCAACAGGACTTCCTTCTCTCTCTTTTGGATCATCCTGCGTGTTCCCCTGATCTAAATCACAGTGAGAACATTATGGGATGGCTGGAGGGGGAAGTTTACAAAAATGGACGTCAGTTCCAGACAGTGGACGACAAACATGAAGCATCTAAACCACTTATTTATTATTTTATATATTTTTTGTTTTATTTAATGCACAAATAAAACATAACACAAGAGAAAAAAACTGAGCAAAGCAACAAAAAGTTGCTACAAAGATGTGAAACATATTAACACACATACATTTATTCTTCTACATGGGTCAATGACAAAAAGAGGGTCTAAAAACGTATTTTTAAAAAGTTCTTTGAAAATGGATAAAAACATATTTCTGAGAGAAGAATTATGTTTTCTAACAGATTTCAGTAGTTGACCAACATTTCAAAGTTTTTATGTTCATTATTTTTTAGTATTTTTAATTTGAGCACCCAAAAATGTCAGGTGGCGCAACCAAATATATGAAAATATATTTATATGTTCCTGTTATTTTTTCTGTGTGAAATTATTGGCAAGTATCTCTCAAGTGTCTGTAGTGACTCATACATTTTCATTTTGTGTGTTTCATTT
>RPOG01004143.1:0-49722 GCA_008086565.1 Thalassoma bifasciatum
TCACAATTACAAAATGAAGCGAAAAGGGTCGAAGAGGAGGAAGACGAGTTTGGAGAAAGTGGTGCGCATTAAATCCCGGAGAGGTTTCTTTGTGAGGTGTCTCAAATCCAGCACCTGAAACTGATTCTTCATCCACTTTGAGGATCAACTTCTAAGATCTGTGACTTCCACAAACTCTCCCCCCTCTTTGGATCTCCAGCCTCAGGAAACTTGCAGCCCAGTTGCTCCGTTGTGTCCCCGCCACATTCTCAGCCTCACACTTCACTTTTCCTCGCGTCGACTTCTCCTTCTGTCCTCATCCTACGTTTTCCCCCAGCGCAGCAACCCCGTGAAGAAACGCACAGGTAGTAGAAAAAGTGACTTCAGAAAGAGTCCTCGTCCATTCTGCTGCGGGTTAAAGTGAAGAGGAGACGCGGAGCTGCGCGCGTCTGTGCCGAGTCCTGCTGGAGGGAAGGAGCCTGCGCGTATCAAAGTCCTGCTCACGGAGACACACGCTGTTCTTGTTTTGCGCTCTTGAGGTGGTTTTATACTCTACGCCCCTGAGCAGGCGCCCTCCCCCTCATTAACTCTTTCCTCCCTCCTCAAAGTGGACTCCGCTCTGTCAGTTTGGAGTGAAATAAACTTCAATTTAAAATCAGTTTTAGTCGTCATTGTGTTCTTAGGGCAAAAAATCTCCACAATAAAATTTTTCTACTGTAACTGACTGTTACTTTACAGTGTATGCATGTACTGTAATTTATTTTTACAGTGTAATAATGTATACTGGATGCCAATATATATGACTGTAAAATAACAGCAAAATACTGAAGTCCCTGTTTCTTTTTTTTTCTTATAGAGTTTTGTGTATTTGTATAAATTATCATCACTATTTCTATTTTTTTTTTACAATAAAATATAATATATATCAACTCACTTTCTTCAAGGTTCCTACCAAAGAGGTTGTGACCTCAAATAATTTGATTCATGTGACTTAAGAGCAAAATATTGGTGATTTTTAGGGTTTTTTTTCAATAGTTAAAACAGTTGACAGATTTCCTTGTCACATACAAAGCAAATAATTTATGTATATCAATTGTTTAAATAGTTTTTAAAAGAGCTTTGTCACATTTTAGTGATTGCTTTGAAGAAATAATGCTGAAAATAATAAACACAAATGTGTGTTTGAGCGTTAATTTTGAAGGACAAACCTGACTTTTCAGAAATAGGACGACACCAAAACTGCAAATTCTGATACACGATTCATGTTTTTGGCAAATTAAATAATGGTAGCTGTTAACTTTTCTGTGTTAAATGAAAGTTGCTTGAGATTAATAGTTCGAAGAATTGATAAGTTTATACCATGAACTGATAGATTACAAGTGCAACTGTAAAGCTGCAGCTTTGCTAAACAGGTGGGAGGGGCTAAGGTGAGCTGGAAATCAGGAAACAAAGTGATGGAGGACAAAGTGACCGGCGTTTTCTGTTCGGAAGTTTTATGGTTTTAGAAAATCTGATATAGATATAAGAACAGTTTGTCGTACAATCAGAACAATTATTGCAACTGTGGTGGCAAAATTCCACATGTGAACCAAAAGTGGATAATATTCCTGTATAAAAGCTGTACAGAGAACTCTGTGCTTTTATTATGGTACATTGTTCTTTATTTGTACCTGTTTATTATCAGGATGGAGTTAGGGAAACAATCTGACCTTTAACTCCATTCTCCTTCCAAGCATGTGCTCCCACCTTCTTGTTCCCATGATGCAATGCTGCAAATACAAATAATTACTGTTTACCATCCGGAAAGCAATGACACAGTAAAACATTGTTTTGGGGTGTGATTACACAGGGTTTTCCTGTGTTTAGACATGTGGACGTTTGAAAAAACTCTGAGAAAATTAGTGTAGATTTTATTTAGAAATGCGTAAATGTGATCAAACTGAATCCATAGAGCGTTTTCTGTTTCATTCATCCTTAAAATCTTTCATTGCTGCTCCAATCCGTTTGCACTGAGGCTGTGATGAATAACCCTGGTGGTCCCCGAGGGCGCGCGGGGCGCACAGGCGCGTGTATCTGAGAGGAGGACACCCGGAGGTGCGTCACAGGAGGTTAGACTCTCCTGCGGACATGTGCCAGCTCCAGCAGCAGCAGCTCTCAGTCTCAGTTTGTGGTTTGAACGCTGCTGCGGAAGCCAACACTTCGCTTAAGCAAGACAAATGGTGCGTAATGTGATTATCCCACGTGAGGCTTTTTTATTGTCCACTTCAAAGGACGGAGAGTTGTGTCAAATTACGCACCGAGGCAGGGGATGATGCTGCAGCTGCAGCCTGTGTGACAGTGCACTGAAGCCACAGGCACACACACACACACACACACACACACACACACACACACACACAAAAACACAGAGAGAGAGAGAGAGAGAGAGAGAGAGAGAGAGAAACCTTCACCTTTGAAGTCAAAACATTCAGTTTGGAAACAAGTGGAACCAAATGTGAAGGGAAATGACACCACAGGTCACATTACCTGCCCAGTTTGATGGAGTCCAGCTATTTAAGTGACATAAATCTTTCAAAATGTAGCAAAACCATTTAATAAAAGCCTAAATTTAAAGGGACAGAGAGGACTTTCTGAGTTTTCCTGAAAAAGTCTCATCTCTAGATACATGCCTGACAATAATCCACATTTAAAATGAGATTATCAGCACTAAAATAGCTTATTCCTAAATAACTATTTTCTAAAGAAGAAATGTCATGCTAAAGGCTAAAAGAAGAGCTAAAGGTTAAAACATGGGCCAAATGTTAATACACAAGCTAAAGGCTACAAAAAGAGCTAAAGGCTCAAACACTGTCTGGAAACCAAAACACTAACTAAAGGCTAAAACAGGAGCTAAAGGCTAAAATGCAAGCTAAAGACGAAAGCATGAGCCAAGGGTCAAAATACAGGCAAAAGGTTAAAACACTGGCTAAAGACTTAAACAGGAGCTAAAGGCTAAAACAGTCACTAATGTGTTTGTGCTAATGTTTATTCCTGTCCACATGCAGCAGTTATTCTGCAGTGATCTGTTCAAACCTGAGAGTCTATCAATAAAATGAAGAGCCAGGTTACGTTTGCTCTGCTTGGTGAGGTTGGAGTTGGTAGATGAGCACTGGTAGGACACAACAAGGATTCATGTTACAGACATGTCTTAGAGCACTGAGCTGTGAGTAGCAGTAAATGTAGCCAGGTACTAAACTATGCTACAAACTTACAAAGTTTACTTGTTGTCATGTTTCAAACAACAGCGCTACAAAACTGTTGATAAACACCTTGTCACCTTGTGTTGGGTATAAAGTCGTCTTGAACAAAGAATAGTAGAGTTAAAGGAAGAGATGAATTCCTCTCACTTTCAAATAAATTCTCTCCAAATACTCATGGTCATTTTTCTGCATCAATCTGGTTTAAAACTTCATAAATAAAACTCTTCAATGAGTTGCTTCTAAAAGAGTATTCCCAGTTAAATGTCGTCCGCTCAGTGCTGGTATCGTTCATGTCCTAATACGGTTTTTCTAAAGCAGCTTGAAGATTGTCTTGAAGATTAGAGTCTAAAAAGAGGCTCCATGTTTGTCTTTATTAACCTCTGACATGCTGCGTGTTTTCAGGTCAGCGTCTGCATCAAAGAGGAGTTAAAAGAAAGTAGTGATGAGATGGTTTTTACGAGTTTAATGATGAAAATGCAGGTTTCCTGTAAGATAAAGCTGAACAAAGATCACCTGGACAGCTGAGGTTTATTACAGAAGGACAGAAAGTCAGGATTTAACTTCTGGATGGTTTTCTTCTCATCTTTGCAGCTAAGGAGAAACACATTATGTGTCCATTTTCTGCAGATTTTGCAAAAAGAGCAAGTTAGATTTGACGGAGTGGAAGCCTGCTGTTATTCCTAGAAAGAGCCAGTGAGGATAGAAACTGGTTTAACATTTAAAAAGTGAAAAAAAAGTTAAGACAGTATTATTCCAGAATGAAACAAAGCTGTTCTTGGAATGAAGACAGGAACCTTAGAACAGTTTAAAGTTATCTCCAAGTTTACCATCTTAGTTGGTATTTCTGTGTTGACACCTCTGAGCATTAAATTTGTTTCATCAAGCTGCTTCTTCTTCTAACATTTTTATTAATCATGCAACCTGATATTTCATTTTAGGGACTCCTTTAGCTAGAGGACTCACACAAACTGTCATGACCTGTGTATTTGTTTTGAAAACTGAATGGAGATCAGGTCCTACTTTTCTCTGTTCAAGACAAGTTTTTACCAGACACAACGCAACGAGGTAATGTAATGAAGAACGTTTACGTAGCGCTGTTGTTTGAAACGTAACAACAACAAGAAAAACTTGAAAGTAAGTGGCATAGTTTAGTACCTGGCTACATTTGGTGGCTACTCACAGCTCAGTGCTCTGATACATGTCTGTAACGTTAGTGAATCCTGGTTGTGTCCTACCAGTGCTCATCTACCAACTCCAACCTCACCAAGCAGAGCAAACGTAACCTGGCTCTTTATTTTATAAATAGACTCTCAGGTTTGAACAGATCACTGCAGAATAACTGCTGCATGTGGACAGGAATCAACATTAGCACAAAGAGATTCACATACATTTTAGCCTTTAGCTCGTGCTCTATCACTCTCATGTTTACCTTTATTGTGCTCTTCGGTTCCTTTTCTGTCAAACAGTCCAGCTCCTGTTTCCACTATTTCTGCTGAATAAATTACAGAAATCATTTTCAGCAGAAAAAAACACATATCTCTCTTCTCACTGCTAAACTCCGTCAGTTGTCATGGTGGTGTCATAAAGACTTTTCAAGGTCCCTTAGAAAGTCCTCACAGGGACTTTAAATAAAACAAATCCTGTGTTTTAGTTTGAAAAAGTTGAAATCAATGAGGCAAGAAAGCTTAAACGCACTGTCGCTTTGTAAGAGTGAGATTTAAAACTGAGTATCATCAGCGTAACAAGACGTCCACATGATGTCAAAATAATTTAGGCCTTGTTCACACCAAAACACAACAATATTTTGCATTTTATCCTGAAATTGTAGTCGTGTAAACAGCCCCTTTGTGGGAAAATTCCATATTTTACACCAAGAGTCCCTGATGCACAAGTTTTAGCAAAGCACAGTAATTATCTGCAGATAAACTCATTTTTCAGGTTTTCAGGGAAGTATTTTTGTGGTGAGGCGGCATTGAGGTCTAAAAAAGGACAGAAGCATTGTTTGGATCCACTGATCTGGATGATCAAAAGTCTGGATTTGACATGATGATACAAGTCAAAGCTCCTTATTTATGTCTGGACTGGAAACTACACCAAACAGACCTGATTCATCACAACATAACTGTCAACAAGTTCCCCTCAATCCAGCGCTCCAGTGCAGTTTTCAGTTTCTGTCTTACTGCTCCAGTCGCTGTCTAAACCATGCTAATCTGCTCTTTGTCTGTTTCACTTCAGAAATCCCTCTCCAGATGAGCCCGGTCTCGTTCCAAATGGAAAACAGAGAGCAGGGAGAGAAAGGCTCGCCTGCTTTGGACACAGTGGTGGACATCAAAGGCGTAGCAGAGGATCCCCCTTCAGAATAGCTGCTACATGCCATTCCAATAAGTGCGGTGTATTTGGATCCGCAGTTCAAAAGAGGCTGGTGCAGGCGGGCAGGCAGGTCTCTGGGGGCTTCACCAACAGTAGTCTGGCTGCACAGATGTTTCGAATGCCAGCAGAGACCGTTCGCCACTTCTGCTGAAACTGGAGGCTGTTAGAAGAGAGAGAGGGGGAAGATGACAGGTCACATGGTTCCCACCTGGAGACGCCACTGGGATTACTTTTCAACAAAGTTTTATTTGCAGCTCTGAGTCTGAAAACTTTGCAGCAGATGGTGCATGAAAATTTCAGGCCTGTATCTTTAGTGACCCTTCAGAAATAAAGTCGTGTTCCAGCAATAAAAAACAGCAACAGTGAGACTTTTCAAGACCAGATTTATAAAAACAGGATCACTTTCACAACGAGTTTGAGAGTCGAACGTGGTTTCAATCAGTCAAACTGATAAAAAAGTTGGAAGTGAAGTCAAACATATTCACCTGTTTCAGCAGAAACCATCTATTGGATGTCACTTCAGTTATTCAGTCACTGAACTTTCTGTCTTGTTTGTATTGTTAAAGACATTTGATGATTAGATATTGAAAATTGCCATTAAAATCTGGGTAAGTTCACTTAAAATTGCGATTTGAAATTTTAGTAAGGGACTAGTGGAAATTTTCAGGGTTTTGTATCCTCTACTCAAATGTTTTTGTTTTTTTCTAAAAATTTAATGGTTAGAAAAACCTTTTATATTTCACCATTTTTGGTTTTTGTGAAAGAAACTATAGACTAGAATAGAATAGAATAGAATAGAAGATTCTTTATTGAGCCCCTATTGGGATTTTTTTTTTGTCACATAAGCTCACAACAATCAATGTGCAAAAATTCAATAATAAAATAGAATAATAATAATAGACTTAAGATAAGAACTTAGAAATTTAAAAAAGATCAGTTTTTACATGAAAGTAAAATCACAGTTCTGCAGTTCTAAAAACTGATTAGTGTTATTTATAAATGTTGTATCGGATATATATTTGCATGTGCATGTATGACAAATATGCATGAAAAATATTTACGTCTTTATTCATGACTGTTAGGCTCAGTTTGTAAAAACTCAAGAAAATTTATTTCTAGTATCAGTTAGAAAATATCGCATTAGACATGTTTGCGTGTAAGTTTGCTTATGACAAACCAACATTTTTAATATTCATTCATGTATATAATCAGGTAAATACAGTTCATATAAGTTCCCTAAAATTCCAACAAATAACAATGAAAAGTTTCCATCCCTGAAAATTCCTGGAATTTTGTAACCAAATTATTAACATGAATTCCCTGTGGTTCCAAAGGAAAGTGTGCAACTTTTTTACAATTACAAATTTAAGGGTGCATCAATGCAATTCAGTATTTTGAGAGACATTGTTCCAAACAGAGAGTCATATATTTAAGTTTTCAGAAAAAAAGAAAAAACAAGTTTTCTACTCTGGAAATCCAGCTATGGTGCTCACAAAAAAAGTGATTTAAACATCTGTAATTTATGACTCAGGCAACTATGCTATGGGGCTAATGATGTGTGAAAAAAACAAAACAAAAACACTTGTCATTTGTTTAGGATTATTGCACTTTTCGGCAATTAATCATGATACTGAAGACATAAGTCAAAACATATAATTACAAATGTCTTTGTTTTGCTTGTTTGTTTCTGTTATATTGTTACTGTTTGTATTGTTTTTATTTTTTTTTTAATATTTGTAGGACCTCCCTTGAAACTAAGATGCTGCATCTCAAGGTGCTATCATTTTATAAGTTCAAATTCAAATAAATCCTCAGGAATAATACACATTATATGTAAAAATGTAAGTGCTAGATCTTAAAGGGTTGACTATAAAACACAAATGCAGTCTAAATCAATATTTAAAAGTGAAGTTTGCCTGTTCATCTTTGGTGATGATACAGTCAACTCTTGAGTCCAAGGTAAAGTCAAAGCTCCTGTCAGGAGAAAAGTCTTTGAAAAGCAAAGATTGTGACTCAGCAGCTCAAATATCTTCCTGAAGAAGCTTTTTGTGCAGTGAAACTGAAGTAAACTTTGCTGATAGATGAACTATTGGCCTCATAATCACAGTGATTCTCAGTATCAGCTTCAAACCTGACTCCAAACTTTCTGCTTTTCTTCCTCACATCTGTCTCCTGAAGAACGCTGCTGCGACTAAAGGTGAAAGTAAACAAATTAATAACAGACATCCAGAGGAACCGGCTGCACCCCCCCATCATCATCATGGCTGCATCGTTTGAGGAAGGAGGCCACCTTTCCCCGGCTCCTCCACATCTTTATGGAACAGTACATTGGTATGACATCAGAGATTTGAGGATTAACCAAACTGTTTTCTATTGTTTCTGGCTATAGGAGCCAGATGTTAGCGTTCACTCACAGAACAAAGTGATCCAGTAAAGAACATACATTTCGAGGCCTCTCGGCTTTAGGGGGAGAGGTTTTTTTTCTTTCTCTGAATTACCAAGCCTCTTTTTTCTCTCCTGTGTCTGTTTGCGCTCCATCCTGCATGTTTCCCCCTCAAAGATTGCTTATTTTGATTGAAATCCAACTTGTTAAATGTTATCACTTTTGTTTATAGGGAGGGAAAAAAAAGCACAAACACGCTGGAGGGCGAACAAGTGTGGACTAGACTCTATCTGACGCTCTGTGAAAGCACATTTATCATCCATCTATAATCCTTCCTGTGTTAATCAAATGATTACCCCATACCAGGAGAATTCAGAGTTCAGCGCTAATTGCTAGGTTAGGTTTCTGTTGGCTCAGGTGCTGCATACCCGACATGCTTACCTTCAAACTGCTCCTCCGTCTGTGTGTGTGTGAGTGTGTGTGTGTGTGTGTGAAAGGGAACAGCAGGTCTTTAAAACATCAACAATTAAGCTGTTAGGACGCGGGGAATATGAGCAGTCTCACCACAAAACAAGCTCTAACACCTTTGTCATTCTGCACAGGGTTGTTCACGTTTGTCTGCGTGTCAGAGCCTCGGTCGCTGAGTGATCTATTAGTTAAAAAAGAGACGATGATTTATTACCAGGCTGATCCAGGAAAACTGAATGGAGATCTGATCCTACTTTTCTTCATTCAAGACAACTTTTTACGCTGTTTTTTGAAACCTGACAACAAGTGTACTTTGTAAGTTTGTAGTGTAGTTTAGTAGCCGGCTACACTCACAGCTCAGTGCTCTGATACATGTCTGTAACGTTAGTGAATCCTGGTTGTGTCCTACCAGTGCTCATCTACCAACTCCAACCTCACCAAGCAGAGCAAACGTAACCTGGCTCTTCATTTTATTGATAGACTCTCAGGTTTGAACAGATCACTGCAGAATAACTGCTGCATGTGGACAGGAATCAACATTAGCACAAACACATTAGAGACTGTTTTACCCTTTGTGCTCTATCACTCTCCTGTTTATCTTTCCTCTGCACTTCGGTTCATTTTCTGTCAGACAATTCAGCTACAGTGTCCATAATTTCTACAAAAATAAATCACAGGGATTGTTTNTTTTTGAAACCTGACAACAAGTGTACTTTGTAAGTTTGTAGTGTAGTTTAGTAGCCGGCTACACTCACAGCTCAGTGCTCTGATACATGTCTGTAACGTTAGTGAATCCTGGTTGTGTCCTACCAGTGCTCATCTACCAACTCCAACCTCACCAAGCAGAGCAAACGTAACCTGGCTCTTCATTTTATTGATAGACTCTCAGGTTTGAACAGATCACTGCAGAATAACTGCTGCATGTGGACAGGAATCAACATTAGCACAAACACATTAGAGACTGTTTTACCCTTTGTGCTCTATCACTCTCCTGTTTATCTTTCCTCTGCACTTCGGTTCATTTTCTGTCAGACAATTCAGCTACAGTGTCCATAATTTCTACAAAAATAAATCACAGGGATTGTTTTTCAGTAGAGAAAATCACAGATCTTCTCTCCTCACAGCTAAACATTGTCAACCACTGTTTTGGTGTCATGGGACTTCGAGTTGCCGTAAATAAACTGGATCCAATTCAGAAACTGAGAAATAACATTTAGAAATACCCTATTTTAGTCAATCAAGAGTTCCATCAGTCATTTTTTACCCTGAAAATAATACAAAAAAAATCCTAAAAATAGGGTTGGATGTCATTTAATCCCGTTTCAGATTCCTTATTTCCCTTTTTGAAAAACTGGCCCTTCCAACCAAAGATATTAAAGAAATCTTACATTGGACAACGGGGGATGCCAAACAAAGTGTTGAAGCAGCAACAGTGGGTGATGGTGCTCATGGGAAATGAAGTCTACGTCAATTCTTGACTTTTAATCTCAAAATTCTCACTTATCCCAAAATTTTGACTTTTCATCACATATTTGGCCATTTTAGCTAAAAAAATCCATCTTTTTGTCCCAAAAATTCAACTTTTTGTCTCAAAGAATTGAATCATTCACTCCATATTTTGACTATTCCTCATAAAATGTTGACCTTTTATATTAGAAATTAATTTTTATATCCGGAACTATTGACTTTTAATCCCAGAATTTGACTGTTTCCAAAGAATTTGACTTTTTAGTGTAATTTTGACTTTTGTCTCAGAACTTTTCCCAAAATATTGTTTTTAGCTCATAATTTTAAAATTTCAGTAACATTTTTACTTTTCTCAGAAAAATGACTTTTGTCTCAAAATTTGTCTTTTCATCTCATAATTTTGACTTATTAGTGCCTACTTTTGACTTTTCATCATAAAATGTTGAGTTTTTATGTTAGAAATTAATTTTTTTATCTAAAAAAAATCCCAAAATTTGACTTTGACTTTATCATAATTTTCAACTTTTATCTCAGAACTTCAACTTTAAGATATGAAAATTTTACTTTATTTTCTTTAGGTTTAAGTATTGACATTATTTACTCATTTCTTTGACTTTTTATATTTTTAATTTTGAGGAGCGTTTCCATTAATTAAAAAAAAACAAGACGAAAAATCATCCAACGTTTCCCGTCACTTCTCCTCCCTCTGCTCCGTCTTCAAGCCACTTTCCTACAATTTTAACCTCATGAAATTTGATTTACTTATTTAAATGTTTCTTGAAGTCATATTTTCTGTGCATTTTTAGCTGAAATGATAAATTAGATGACAGGTCATCCACAGGTATCATTGCAATCATCAAAAGAAACTTTGAGCTCTTACAGAAATTAAATCATGAGCATCTTACATGTTTGATTTTCCAAACACACTCAGGAAGCTTTAATTCCAGTTTTCTGTTTTATTAGAAAAAAAAACGAACTAAAATCCACAAATCCAAAATCTTAACAGCAGGTACAAACTCCTTTTACATCTCAAGTGTGGATTTCATCATTTACAGGGAGAAAAAGTGTCGTTTTATCAGACACTGTGCATCATTCTGTGAAATTTAACAACTATTAACATCTCTTTAAAAGGCTGAAATAATCTTTCTTTATAACAATGTGATAGTCTTTGCTGATATTTGGTCATGAAAAGAAGAATAAAGCTTTTATAAAAGGTTTCAGAGTGAAAGAAAGAGCTCTCTTTGGATCAAACGTTTTAAAATCACATCGAATAAATCTGAGGAAACTTTTAAATAAAATAACAACAGGTGATTTTTCTTCCAATACAAAAACTTTACAACAAATATATTTCATGTTTGAAGGAGCTTAGTTTGAGTCTTTCTTAATGAGTAAAAGTATTGAGAAGTGTTCATTTAGTTTCTCATTAAGTGTTTCTGTGAAATCAGAGTTTTATAAAAGCAGCTGCCCCTCCTCTGCTGACAGACGCGGCTCTTTGTCTACACTCTCCGTGTCGACTTCTGTCTGCTGTGGAGCGCACGCTCAGACTCCGCTTTGACACCGTGAAACCGAGAGGTCAAAGGTCACATCAGCTGTCCAGATCGTAGTCCTTCTCCTCCTGCAGGGAAGACCAGGGGGGATGTTTCCTCCGTGAGAATTTCAGACAGAAAGAGTCTCCCACCTCGTTCAGATGGTGCAGCACCTGAGGACAGGAAGAGTCTGTGTGTTTACCTTTAATCCAGGACGAAGTTCACCTCGAAATTCCTCACGATAATGATTTTAAAGTGTGAGTTTAAAGTTGTTTACCTGGTCCAGCATGGCTCTGGTGTGAGCAGCAGACAGACAGAAACGAGCTCGAGCTTCGGTGATCGGTGTGGCGGGGAAACCGACGACAACGACGCCGATTTTTCTCGCCAGCATTTCACGAGAGAAAGCTCTGGATTAAAAGAAAACATTAAAAACATTGTTCTTAATATTCAATGTAATAAAAGTCAAATCTTTTAAAAGGTAAGGTTCATATTTTCTCTCCATTTCAGGCTCTTTCTTCAATTCTTTGTAGACAATCACAATAAAGCTTCCACCAGTTTATGTCAAATATTTATCCAAAACTAGTAAAAACATTATGAAACCATCAGTTACTGATTTATTTGGTGTAAATGTTGAATTTTTAAAGAGGCTTATGATGCCATAGGAGGAGATGAAGGAGATTTAATCAGTCAATCTTGAGCACAGCGTAATAAAGTATATGCAAAGCAGAAGGACAAAAACAATTATTGGGAGAAAGATTTTACAGAAGAGACTAATGCACAGCACTAATTATATTTTTAAAGATTGAAAATAATCAAAATAATTTAAAAAATATTAAAATTACAATGGAGTATTAGGGCATCATTAAGATTTTTTTTTTTTTGTTTCATATTTCACCAAGAGATTAAAGTCGAATTCAATTATTCATTACAAGAAAAAAAGTCTAAATTAATTATTTTACTACGAGATTCTAATACTTTTGATAATTTGATGCTGATGTGCTAAAAGTTGAAGTATCTCCTTGTTTGTAAAACCCAAGTTAAAGTATAATTATATTTCGACTTTATTCTCGTAGTAAATGAAGTAATTATTTTCGACTTTTGTAGTAAGATTAATTTCAACTTTAAACTCGTAGTAAAAATAATTAACTTTGACTTTATTGTAGTAGTAATATACTTAATTTCGACTTTAATTTCGTAGTAAAATATGAAGTTAAAAATTCTTGATGTGGCTTAATACTCCGTCGTATAAAATAGAGATAAGATTATAAATAGGAAAGATAAGTAAAGTGCAATAAACAGGACAAAATAAATAATTAAAAAGGGATAAGAATAATAGTTGGGACTCATGAGTGTCGCCAAAGTCAGAGATTCAAAGGTTGGAGTTGTGGCTTAGCATTTCAACATTATGGATTTGCTGCAAGTAAATGCTTAAGGTTGAAGAGGTGAGAAAGATGTTGGTTGCTCAGGATGTGGAGATGCTGCAAGTTTTAGAAGGTGGTGACAGGATTTTAGAGATTAATGTGTTATTAAACATGTTGGTTCTTTTGAGAGATATGCAAAAAACGTTTGAATTACTGAATAAGTAAAAAAATTGGTTTGAATGTTTTGAACTTAAACTTCAAGCTACAAGTTTCAGCTGTCTTCACATGGATTTTAATTCCCTGTTTACACAGTTTATCACCCCCTGTAGCTCCTAACCGTGTGTATTCCTCTGTGTAAAAGTACTTAAGTCCAGGTGTCTCCAACTGCATAATACAAGATAAAATTCACTGTCTAGGTTTGACCTTTTGAAAATATGCAGTGACCTCTCCGTTTTCTGAGAATGTGGAAGCATTTTCTGCTAAACCTCTTCACCACGAGGAATTCTGCTCAAACTTCTCAGTTATGATTCTGGGACGAGCGGTATGGATGATATGATAATTTCTGCAAAGCATCATAAATTAAAAGGAGCACATAACGGACGGTTCTAAGAGCCAGAGGCAGATCATTCCTGATGATTTCTGATTTAATGAGGCAGCTCTTCAGCAGAAAGGAAGTGGACAGTTTGGAGGAATTAAACCTTAAAATATGCTCTCATGATAAACTGATTTAAGTATTTCAGATGTTTTTGGTTGCAAACAGACACCAAGTTTCGATGGGTTTATTATTCTGGAAATGTAAATCTTTCCCATAAAGTTTAAGGTTAAAACCTCCCAAATGTCACGTTTAACTACAGCTTTCAAGAACACCCTCTGATTCCTGCACACGCTGCTCTTTTTCAGCGATATCACTCATGACTGGAGCTTTCACTAACTCGATTATACCTGAGCGACTCAAAAAAAAAACCCAGGTCAGTTTCTCATAATCGATGCCTGATGCTCCGACAGACTCAGACTGAATCATTACTGAAACTTTGGAGCGAGCGTCAGAGATGAGACACCTGAGCTCACCTGACCTCCTTCTAAAAAAGCGGCGCTCGAGTGCAGAATAAACATCCTGATCCTCTTTTCTTCTCCTCAGAGTGAGGTGTGTTTGGGTTGAAGTGTACTCACACCACTTTCCCGGGCATGTAGAGCAGGATGGGGACCACAGGTGAGTCATCGTTGCCGTAGATGATGAAGCCCATCTCCTTCAGCCTGGCCCTGAAGTATCGGGTGTTCGCTGCCAGTTGGCGGACACGTCTGATGCCTGCGATGAAAACAAGGACACGAATAAATAAACCTGAGTGGACTTTTCTGTGTATTTCCACATTCCTCTGCAGCGAAGGAAATGAGCTTAAAATAAGTTGAAAAAATCAATACAAGATATTCATTGCTTGTAAAATATGGAGCAAGTGACAATTCTCTTGGTAAGATTTCTTCAAATGAGGCATTAGATATAAGCTTAACTAGACAAGACAGATCTTGAAAATTGCTGTGAAAACTCATTTTAGCCACATTTTTTTAAATTGAGAAGTTTAATGTCTCATAATAAGCTTTTAATGAGCTGCAGGTTTAAATAAAACGTTGTTTTCTTAACTCAAGAATAGAATAGAAGTTTATTGTCTGACACAAAGAAGGTGACAGAAATTCATCTTTTGACAGGCCTCAGTTGCATCAAAGACACACATTCACACATTCCCCATCACACTTGTACACACATACATAACAAGAACTTTAAAAGACCAGAGTAAAAAATACACATAGTATAAAAAAAAAAAAAAAAAAAAAAAAAAAAAAAAAAAAAAAAAAAAAAAAAAAAAAAAAAAAAAAAAAAAAAAAAAAAAAAAAAAAAAGCTGAAAAAAGCAAGCTGAGTCTATTTCTTGAAACGAGATGATTTGTCTTTAACAAATAACTCAGCGGCTTCAAAATATTATGACAAGTAATAAAAGATTGTTTAAACTGAGGAATTAATTCAATCAAGATATTTTTAAGACTGTATCACTTAACAAGATATTCAAGATGATCCATCTAGGAACAAGTTGCAATATCTGACTGAAATGTTTTTCCTTTAGGCAACTGTGTCTTATATAAAGTGTGATGGGATATTTTGACTGCAAATTAGAAGAAAATACTTGGTAAGATGTTGGGATTTTGCTGTGCCCCTGATCCAACTTTATGAGGAGTTTCTGTTTCCATCTGAGCAAAGACTGTAGTAGTTTTTCCCGCCTCTGAAAACTTTCTTACTGCGTCATCTCATCCTGAGTCCTGTTCCTCCATCTGGGCCGTTCAAGCCTCCACGATGAACACGCTCATGATTGCATCTCAGCTGCAGCAGCAGATGGTTCAGTTTTGTGCGTCTGGCTTCACGATACACACACTAACATGTTGCCAAATGAGGGAATGTGAATTATATAAGACGGATCCAGACCGGAGTGACAGAAACTGCGTGGAAACACGGTGTAAGACGTATTCAGGTTAATGCATCAGGAGACGAATCAAAGTCAGCGTGAGTGCGGCGTGTCCCGCTGACCCCCCTGTGCTTTTATGATCTCAGAGGAGTTTGCTGCTCGGCGGCTGCAGCACAGTTTGGCACGGCCCGGCTTTGGAGCAGAGCTGTTTCCCTCTGATTACCTGGGAACAGATTGGCAGCTCTTTCATGGGGGTGTAAGAGAGCACTTTAAATCCCCTTATCTCAGCTGAGAGAGCGGGAGAAAGAAGGAAAAAAAAACCCCACAACATTCAGTCTTCTGCCAAAAAGCACAGAACCCATCTTGTAAATTGTTCCTCTCTGCTGAGATAGAGGGCGCGGGGTCAGAAACCTGCTGCCAGGCGCAGGAATCAGAGGAGGAGGTGAGAATGTGTGGACGTTTCTGTCTGTCACTTTCACCTTTTTTCA
Organism: Thalassoma bifasciatum; assembly: GCA_008086565.1. Classification (NCBI taxonomy): domain Eukaryota; kingdom Metazoa; phylum Chordata; class Actinopteri; order Labriformes; family Labridae; genus Thalassoma; species Thalassoma bifasciatum. Next base: position 15,730 of record RPOG01004143.1, read on the forward strand.
ACACTGTTTGCTTTAACGTGTGAAATTCAACATCAACAGGAAAGACTCAGAAGAGGAGGAGGAGAACAGCGAACACAGTCGTCTGTAAAGCTTCATGATGGACGCTGCGGCTGATGTTGTAAATGTGCAGTTTGCTTTCTCCCTCCTCTCTATAAGACAGGTCAAGACTGATTTACCCACAACAGCTTTCACCGAGCTGCGTCAGACAGAAAGCATGTCTGGGTCAGAGCCAAGAGAGGAGGTTAGTCACCTTTACAAGAACGTACAATACACCTCAAACATGAGGCACTGAGATTAACTCCTCTGTCTGAGCCTGGTTACTTTTTACAAAGAAAAGACCTGATACTGAGTGAAGTAGAGTTTCAAAATGCATAAAGAAGAAACGAGAGAGAGAGAGGGATTATTGAAAACAACATTAAGGTGAAAAAGTCTGTTCAACATCCCTAAAATGGGAATGAAAGTTTGAGAAAAAGACTCAGTAATGAGGAGCGCCAACGTTTTTGTTGATCACTTCAAAAAGTAGTTTGTTCATGTTTGATGTGAGTGTTTTTCTCAACGTGAGTTAGATCAGGGGAACACACAGGATGCTGTAAAAGAGTGAGATTATTCCTTTATTAGATGGAAATTGTGAACTGCAGTGTTGTCCTGTTGAAAAACCCAGTCATTAGCACACAGAGCAGGGCCCTCAGTCATGAAGGACGCCCCCTGAAAAAACTGTGTCGCCTAAAAAACATCTCAGTGGGATCTCCTTGTCATGACAGTAACGTTGGACGCCATCAGGACCATCAAGGTTCAAGTTTTTCTCCTCAGAGAATCAAACTTTCTTCCACCTTTCAATGTCCCATGATGCTCTCTGTCAAAGTCCAAACAGGCAATTTAGTGGAAGGAGACGAGGCCTTTGAAGAGGTTTTTGTTCTTAAAGCTCTTCTCTCTCAGACGCCGTCTGATGGTTATTGGGCTGCAGTCGACTCCAGTAACGACCTTCATTTGTCTTAATGGACAGCCAATCAGCGCTGGCGAAATAGTTTTGGGTCTACACTTGACTTTTTTGTTCCTTTACCCTTAGGATCTTTGAAGAAATTCTAAATGTCTGTCTTACTGCGTCCGACCTCAGCAGTGATGGCGTTGCGTTGTGAGAGGTTTCGTTTCTGCAGTTCAACAATCCGACCACGTTCACAGAGAAAAAGATTTTTAACCTTCACCATCAGGAGGTCATGACAGTGTGAATACCTGACAGAAATTACCTTGAATCCCCATTTTTGTGCAGATTTTGTCTTTTCAAAAGCTGTTCTCTTAAACTTTTGATCAGCTGATAAACAGACTATTCACCTTCAGTTGCTGTTTTCAATAAATTGCTTACTCAATGTTTTTGTCTCACTCCCATTTCTTCTTTTTAAATTCTGAAACTCTACTTTGAACCCTTTTAAGATCCAACAGAGCAAAATGTAAAGTAGAGAAATGTTTCACCTGGTTTTAAGATTTGGTGGACAGCCTCATCTGTGAGATGAGCTACAGAACTGAGTATGTGGGTTGCACCATTGGAAAAATTGCCAAATCCTTTTTGTCAATGCTTAACAACTCTTGTTTTGAGTTTCTGGTGCTCACATTCAGATGCTTAATTGATCTGATCTGGATGGGGACCTTTGCAAAAACGGGATTTATCCACAACGACAGAATAAGCTGTTGACATTAACAGAGACGATTTTGCAACTTTTCACAAATTAAAAGTGAAATAAACAGGCTTTACAACAGTCACCTGGCACACTGCAAAAACTGAAATCTAAGCAAGTCAATACGTCTTATTTTTAGTAAAATTTGTCTTACTATTCTTGATTTGAGCCACATTTACTTGACAAGGTCATAAAAATGTCTCATTTCAAGTTTTTTGAAAACAAAAATGAAGCATCAATTGCTTGTAACAAGTAAAAAAAAAAAATCTGCCAAAGGGATAAGATAAAAGATTCTTGTTTTAAGACATCTTTCTAATTTCAAGAAACTTCCCGGGCGAATTCGTTTATCCCATTGGCAGATTTTTTTGACTTGTTACAAGCAATTTACACCTCATTTTTGTCTTAAAAAAACTTGAAATAAGACATTTTTATGACCTGGTCTGGTGAATGCGGCTCAAATTAAGAATAATAAGACAATTTTTACTACAAATAAGACATAATGACTTGCTTAGATTTCCGTTTTTGCAGTGCAGCATTGTTACAACCACAAAACTATCTACTAAACACAAATATGCTTTCTTTTTCTGCTGAGTTTAGTCAGTATTAGTATGAAGTATAACTTCTTTTGCACACTGTAGTGAATCAGCAGCCTTTTGATTCACGTTTGAGTTCGAAAGAGTTGTTTAAATATCAAGTTTATGGACAAATGGTCACTTAAACTTAAATGCTACAGCCTTTTATAACATTCGTAATACATTTTCTGTTATAATCCAGATTATTTGGCTTTTTTTTAACCCTCACTGCATTGAACCCATTACACACACTTTGACAATAATATTTGATGGCACAGTAAACACGGCTCCTTTAACTTAACCTTCTATAGATTTGAGTGGAAATGGTTTAACTATCCTCCATTTACCTCCAAAAAACCTCCTCCACCACAACACGTCCTAATCCTCCTCCCTCTGTTAGGACCACGACCAAACTACAACAACTCGTAGAGAATTGCTCTGGCAGCGCTGCGCCTGCTCTTGTAATTACTACTTCCCAGCGTGAGTGTCTGAAGCCATTAAAGCAGAAACTTCTCAGAGGTACAGAGCTCCTCAGAACACACACATGAGAATGATTTCCTCCACGCCGGGGTCACGTGTGTTCAGAGGCTGCCTCCCCTCTCTCCGCCGCTCTCTGCAGACCCCTGTAATCGTTTCCACATTTTCGGCCCGAGCAGCTGTTTGTCTTCCCCTGCAGCTCTGGACTCTCTCCTAATGCTAACATTGGTGCTGCCCTCTGGATCAGGTTTGCTATTGTTTCCATAAAAATTATATGAAGGTGTCAGATTTTCATCAGCAGCCAGACGTAATGCTCGGCTCTTTGAGGAACATCAGGTTTGACCGGTGTGTGCACAACGAGACTGAAATTGAGGGTGACGTTCGCCGGAGAGTCGGACACTTACCCTCTGTGCTCCCGTCTTTACCCATGATGCACTTCATGGCACGCATGATCTGCTCGGTGACAGGGGGAGACATGGCTGAGGCGTAGACTGAGCTGTGAGAGTGACTGCGCAGATAATCCACCAGCTCCTGCAACAACGGACACAAAACATCAGCAGAGATTAGAGAGAGAAACTGAGTGATTTAAAAACACTTTATGAAACCAAAGTGTGGCCCTGCACTTTTATTTAACACCACTAGAGTGAGCTCAAGCACAGCCAACACCTGAGAACCAATTAGGATTAAAAATTAATCTCTTTTGAAGACTAGAACTGCATCTTTTCCCAATTCAGAGTAAATTTTGTCCTCTAACATTTCAGAAAGTATTAACAGAGTGCAAGAAAAAGCAGATGCAGAGACTTCCTAGAATAAAACTCTTTTTAAAAAGACATTTGCAGCAGCATAACTTATCCTCTCGACTCAAGTTCCCAGCTGGACAATTAACAACATCAACATTCAAGGAAATAGAAGAGAAAGGAGAGGTAGGGTGTTCAAGCCAATGCAGGCGTTTTTAACACTCTTTGTGTTTTCCCATCATTTCCCCTTCTTTCTTAATAAAGACGATAAAACAGGGGGAGGTAGAGCGTACAGCATAACCTTATATTAGATAAAACCTCAAACAGGCGCATGATAGTCGTCGTTGTCCTCTCTTACTCCACTTTGTTATTCTTGAAATCCAGGAGATGGGGGAGGTAGGGTGGACAGCCTGCCCTGGTAAAGTGAGTTCAATCCCCAGAGAGTTTCTTACCCTGGTTCTTTCCTTCTATTACCTTTTTAAACACCACTCTACAGACTCATCTCTAACATTTTCTTGTAGACATCGAGACAGAAGGACAAAAAGATAAAGAGGGGGAGGTAGAGTGTACCTAAACAAGCTTCTCACCTTGACTCTGCTTTCACTGCAGTGGTGGCACAATTATTGAAAAACAGCTGCTAAAGTGCCTTCTTTTAAAGAAGAATGTGTGCTTAAGTGCACCTGGAAGCCTTACACTTGCTTAAGTGTTCCCTTCAGTGCCAAAACACGCTAAAGTGCCCTCTGAGGAGCCAAAACTTGTGCTAAAGTGCCCTCTTGTTTGGTGAACTGCACTCATCTGCCCCTTTGAGTGTTAAAAACATGATTATCTACCCTCCTTGGACTCGAAACACACTTAAAAGTGTCTTCATGAGAGCCACAATACATACTTAAGTGAGTGCTCTTTCAAGGGCCAAAAGGCATATTAAAGCCAAAAGTGTGCAAAAGTGCTCTCTTGGGAGTCAAAACATGTGCCAAAGCATCCTCCTGGGGGAAAAACACATGCTTAAAATGCCCTCCTTGTTGGTGACCCACACTAATCTGTCTCTTTTTCTGGTTAAAACATGATAAACTGCCCTCTTGGAGACTCCGTGACATCACCCGTCTGTTACTGCAGCCCCGTTTTAAAGCAAAACGGCGGGCACAGCGATATTGGAATTGGGACCAGTGAACTCACAGCTATTGGGCGCCCATCAGTCACGTGATCTGAGCTGTGGCTCTGATTGGGCAAGCTCTCGATCTTAATATCTTCCAAACGGCCGAGCTAGAAAAAAATGTACCCCCCTCACAGTGTGTGCCGTTAGCAAAATTAACAATCTAGACGAGAGACAGAGTTTGTACCAGGCTTTAAAAAACGCTAATTTCAGCTCTGAAAATGGCTTTTTTTTTGCGTTTGTGTGCACGCAACTTCCGGAGCCAGCCTCAAGCGGTCACTCGAGTGTTCTGTGTTGTCTCATTTTTTCAGACTGGAGGTTGCCGCTTGGTCAAAACGCACACTTAAGCGCACTCTTAGGAATCAAAACATGCTAAAATGCCCAATTAGTGTCCTTCTGGGAGCCAAAATGCACAGTGTGTGTGTCTTTCTTTTCGTTCGTCTCTGCCTTTCAAAATGTCTGTAAGGATTACAGAGGGGGAGGCAGTGCATACAGCAAAACCTTTAGGAAGGAACCTTAATTCAAACAGGCTCCTCACCTTGACACTGCTTCCTCCATCACACATTTTGTCTTTTAGTTCTCTCCTCTTTTCTTTTACCTTATGAGTTTGGGTGGTCAGGGGAGGTAGGGTGTCCAAAGCTCTCTTCTCTTTCGTTTTTATGTTTTTGTGGATTTGATTGTGGTGACTTTGACCTGTTGGATAACCCTGGTTATAAACCGCCTCTCACTGCCCATCTCCTCGTCTGTTTGCTAACAGTCAGCCTTCTGGTTAAGTGGACAGAGGAGTTTGCAGCGAGAGAGTGTAAGGAGGCGTATGAGAAAGGCCCTATGTCACCCGGACAGTTTTGGCGTTATCTATAAAATATCTTTGGATATCCTCCCACATCCACTCTGAGGCGAAAGAGCTCAGATTTGAGAAAGATTTAACGCCTCATTGAGCCAGAATGAAGACTGTCCCGCTCATTGTTCCCAAATGTCAGCAGGAGATTAATTCTGCGGTTCATAAGAGAAGAGGAGGATTTCAGGGAACTGACTCCAGCACGTGTGTGTGTGTGTGTGTGTGAGTGGTCTGAGGTTGGGAGCGAGCCCGGAGCTGTGATGGGCTGCTGCTCGGTGGCTGAGCAGTGGCCAGCGGGTGCGGGGTGATGACACGTAGCCGGAGATGCTGTCTGGCCACCATTTCCACTCACCGCCATCTGTCCTCCCCACTGGGCGGCGGCTGCGGCTTCCTCGCACACACACACACTTAAGAGGGGAAGGGATTTTAAGGGGAAATGCTCAAACGTAGGATAAGAACCCTGAAACAACCTGACATCTGTTTTCGTTTAAAGCGGGGGATTTTCACCGCTTTAGGGCCCCCGAGGATTTCAGAGCGACTGAGATAAACCAGTTAAGAGAAATGTGTCCGAAATCCATCTCACATCTGTGGCGAGGAGTGACAGCTCGGAGTGTTTCCTCAGCCGCATGTTGGCCGCAATACTGATGTGGAGATACATCCTGAATGATGCTGGGAGGGAGCGGAGCCAGGAGAGCTCACACACTAAGTTTTCTTCTAGTTTTTTTCTCTAAGACAGATGTACTTCATACACACGTTTCAGCTTCTAGACAGCTTATAGCAAACGGTTAATGCTTACTCTCTCTTAAATTCAAGGTTAGAATGAATTAGAGAGAGTTTACAGGTGGATATGTGTGACAAAATAAGGATATGCTGCAGTTTTGCATGCCTGAAATTTAAAAACAATTCCTAGTACTTTGTCAGTTTTGCCAAAGACACATACAACCCCAATTCCAATGAAGTTGGGATGTTGTGTAAAATGTAAATAACAGAATACAAGGATTTTCAAATCCTGTTGAACCTATTTTCAACTGAATACACTACAAAGACAAGATATGTAACATTCAAACTGATACACTTTTTTGTGTTTTTGCAGATATTCACTCATTTTGAAAAGGTGGGACAGGGTCATGTTTCCCACTGTGTTACATCACCTTTCCTTTAACAAGACTCAATAAGCTTTCAGACAATGTACAACGTCAGTTGCTCAACAGTCCGGGGTCCTCATTGTTGTTGTATTTTGTTCTTCATAATGTTTCACACATTTTCAATGGGAGACAGGTCTGGACTGCAGGCTGGTCAGTTTAGTAGCTGCACTCTTCTACTACGGAGCCACGCTGTTGTAACAGGAGCAGAATGTGTCTTGGTTTCATTGTCTTGCTGAAATAATCAGGGACGTCCCTGAAAAAGACAAAGTGTCTTGGATGGCAGCAGATGTTGCCCCAAAACCTGTTTGTACCTTTCAGCATTAATGCTGCCTTCACAGATACTGGGACAGTTACCCATGATGCCATGGGGCACGAACACACCCCCATACCATCACAGATGCTGCTTTTCAATTTTGCGCTGAGAACAATCAGGATTGTCCTTTTCCTCTTTGGCCCGGAGGACACCACGTCAATGATTTCCAAAAAGAGTTCTGCAGTGTTTGTGTGTGTTGTTGATGTCTGACTTTGTCTTTGCATGGTAGAGTTTGAACTGTCACTTGTAGATGTAGTGATGAACTGTGTTAACTGACAATGGTTTTCTGAAGTGTTCCTGAGCCCACGTGCTAATATCCTTTACACAATGATGTGGGTTTTTAATGCAGCGCCGCCTGAGGGGTCAAAGGTCACGGCTATTCAGTGTTGGTTTTGGGCCTTGCTGCTTACGTGCAGAGATTTCTCCAGATTCTCTGAATCTTTTGATGATATTATGGACTGTAGATGATGAAATCCATCAATTCCTGCAGTTAAAGAACATTGTTTTTAAACTGTTGGACTATTTGCTCACGCAGTTGTTGACAAAGTGGTGAACCTGGCCCCATCTTTGCTTTTATACCCACTCACCTGTTTCCAATGAACCTGTTCACCTGTGGAATGATCCAAACATTCCTCAACTTTCACAGTCTGTTGTTGACCCTGTCTCAGCTCTTTAGGAATGTGTTGCAGGCATCAAATTCAAAAACAATAAAGTTACACAGTTTAAACAATAAATGTCTTGTCTATGTACAGTATTCAACTGAATATGGGTTAAACAGCATTTGCAAATCACTGTATACTGTTTTTATTTGTTTTACACGGTGTTCTAACTTAATTGAAATTGAGGTTGTAATTCTTCTTTGCATTTGAAAAGATTTTGCATTTTTTTCTGCATCTTTTTGCTTTATGCCCAAGTAAACATAAGGTTTGTCCAATTTGTAATGATTAAAACATGATCCAGGCAACAAATTCTGTGTTTAATCTGCCTACAGAGGTCTTATATTGGAGAGAACAACATTTTCTGTCCCCCTGGTGTGTTGAAAATTAACACGTGTTATGAGAGCGTGCTGATGTGGAGCACAGGACGGGAGCACAGCCAGACAGAAAGCTTACTTTGGCTTTAGATGGATGTGTTTAATAACTCTAATTCAGTGTAAACCAGGCTCACGGTGAAGGGTTAATAAATAAATCCTCCTTCATGCAAGGTTAAAGTGAATTAGAAGGAACGCAGAGTGTATTTATTTTGGTCTGCTCATAAAATAGCTATAAGATGACTGTTTTCCAGAGCACATCTGCTGAGTCTTAGTGTAGGATTTGGGGGATTTCACCACAACAACAAATACGTCCAATCTAAAGGCTTTCTCGCTCTGTTCCCGCCTGTTTCTTTCAGGACTTTACTACAGCCAGCTGTCAAACCAGGCCCAGTGTTCGTACTTCAAACNAGAGGAATTAAAAAGAGTCACAGCCGGGGGAACATTTGTTTGACACATGAGTGAAAGGGGAGGGTGTGAGTGAAACAAACGCTAACTCTGATCTGCTCTAACCTGCACTGAAGGCTGAATATTAATGTTTTAACACAAACAATGGTTACCAGGTCCACAAAATAAAGCCAGGAAGATTTCCAAACGTCTGATCAGATAAAGAAAATTCACCCAAGGCTATTGGAAACATTTCAGAGCGATCAATCTCTCATACCTCATGGTATTGATTATTATTGTTATTATTACTAATATTATTAGAGATTGTTTCATCATAGCAACAAAACAACTTTCTCCCTCACTGCAGCATCTACAAGTTTCCACCTTTACTCCTTAAATGAAGTCTGCCTCAGTGAGAGTGATCCTGACACTAAAAGGAAGAAAAAGCAGAAGTGACTTAAAGTCGTATAGATTCTTAAATAACGCCGTGGTAAAAAACTAACCATGGATACCTTTTTGAGTAACAGCAATGGGTAGCTGTCACTGACCGATTGGCAGATGTCACTGAGTGATTGGTGGAAGCCACTGAGCGATCAGTAGGTGTCACTAAGCAAACAGCAGGTGTCACTGAAATTTTGGCTGTTGCCACTGAGTCACTGGAAAGTATTGCCAAGTGATTGGTAGGTGCCACTGAGCAAATGGCAGGGATCACTGGGCATCTGGCAGGAGTCACTGAGATTTTGATGATGTCACTGAGCAATTGGTAGGTTTCACTGACAATTGGCAGATGTCAATAAGCAAATGGCTGGTGTCACAGAGAGTTTGGTGATGCCGCTAAGTGATTGGTAGGCTTAACTGACATTTGGCAGAGCTCAATAAGCAAATGGCAGTTGTCACTGAGTGAATGGCAGGTGTCCCTGAGCAAATGTCGGTGTCACTGAGCTGTCAACGGATGTCAGCGATTTTTTTGGCAGGTCCCAACGAGTGATTGGCAGGTGTCAGTGAGTGATAGGAAGAAGTCACTGAGGTTTTTGGAGATGTCATTAAGTTTTTTGCAGGTGTCAGTGAGTGATTGGCAGAAGTCAATGAGGTTAGGGAAATGTCACCGATTTTTTGGCAGGTGCTATTGGGGAATTGGCAGGTGTCATTTTGCAATCGGTGGGTGCAACTGAATAATTGGCAGAAGTCAAAGAGAATGCTGCCATACCATAAACCAGTTTTAGATCCAGGCCCTAGAGTCCTTGTTTGTTGAATAAAAAGTCACTAGTTCAGCTTATTTTCCATGTTTTACATTATTCATTTTGACTCATGTGAACATTTACAATAAATCTTTTTTTTCCATTATTATTATCGTCTGGGCTGATCTTTGATCTCTGTTCAACGATGAGTCATTTGAATGTTTTATGAACTTTTTTTGAGTTACATTCTGGCAGCAGCTTGATGTGAGCAGGGCTTGAGTCCAAATGTTTTATGTCGTACTGTATCATGTTGTATCACATTGTGTTTTCTAGTAAGTACAAGTACAAGCCAATAACATAAAAACAACCATGTCTTTTCATTCTTATCTGTGCTGAAAGGATTAGAGAATAAAAAAATATCCTCGAGGTAAGATCAGGGGAAAAAAAAATCCTCTTTCAAGGTCGTCACAGCGGGTCACTCATTCCTAGTATTTTGAATCCTGTAAGTTGATTTGGCACAGATTATAATTCTGATGCTCTTTCTGACACAACCCTCCTCATGTGTCGTGGCCTGGGATCTGCACTAACGACCTCCTTTAGTGGCTGCTGGGAGCAACACTGCTGTTCAGAGACCTGCAGTCAGGGTTTTGCTCAAGGACACTTCTGCACATGACTGCAGGTGCTGGTATCGACCTCCTGAAGGTCACTGAAATTGATAAATAAAATTCTGACATTTCTTTGAAAAAAATCTGGCCCTGAAGTCAAAACTCTGTTATGATTCAGACACTTTCCTTTCATAATACACAGAAAAAGTCAGAATTACAATTCTAAACATCTACAATTGATTCTTTTTTCAGTCTTCTTTCATTTTTCTATTATACATAAAATAGGAAAGTTTCTATTGCAAGAGTTAAGATTGGCAGGCTTAGAAAGAGGATATTTTCATGTTTTTGCACTGATAAATTCCCTTTAAAGGAAAATCGGGCAAAGATAGGAAGCAAAATCTTAAGATAAACTCTTAACCTATCAAGGATGGATTGATTGTTTACTTATTTCTTTCCCTGTTCTCTTGTATTTTCAGTTTTATTTTTGGGTTCTTTTTAAGATCCTCTTTGATTTTTAGGGCATTTTGCTTTTGTTTTTTTTTTCATCTTGTTATAAAAAATTGAATGTTTACCTTCTTGTGAAGTCAAATTCAAATTCTCTGTCAAGAACCTGCTTCTGTGCCCTTGTGTTTTATTCACTTGATGTGTGAAGATATAAATCAGATTGTCAGGAACTTTGACAAGACTTTCAACTTTGGAATAAAAACATAAAAACAGACTTAAAGTGTCAGAGGTCTTATGAAGATAAAGTGAGACTATCCTAAGATCTCTATCAAGCACCTTCTTCCCTGCGATGTATCCTCCAGCAGCTCCAAAGCTCTTGGTGAACGTTCCCATCATCACGTCCACGTCGGCCGGGTTCACGTCGAACAGCTCGGTCACACCTCGTCCCGTTTGTCCCACCGCTCCGATACTGTGGGCCTCGTCCAGGTACAGGTACGCCTTATACTTCTTCTTCAGAGCCACGATCTCAGGAAGCCGCACCACGGAGCCCTCCATGCTAACAACACAGAAACAGAGAGTTATAAAAAGGTGGACACAGATAGTTTACTTTTATACATCCTGATTCTTTCAGTCTCATCCTGCAGCTTGTGTTCATGTGTTGATACATGTTACATAATCCAACATGAGGAATCCTTCCCTCTCTCTCTGATCTTACACAAACCTTTTAAGGCTGCAAACACACAGTGAACATGTTGGACTCAGAAAAAAAACACAGACTTGCTCTCCTGTCTGTGTGTAAGCGTCTGCACTCAGTGTGACATGAGGCAGACTCAGACCAGGACCCATGTGGACTTCAAAGGTAGTCCCAGGATGTAGCTAAAGCATGCTAACTCTTTATCTGAGCCTTTTGATGTGATGGAGGGAGCTTTAGTTTCCTCAGTGCTGTTTCTAAAGACGCCGTTTCTTTAATGTCTGCGTCCGACATGAGGCTGCCTGATGATGTGGATATTAAGATGTTTCTCAAATTAGCAGCTTTGTTGAGAAACTGATATTTAATTAAACACAACTAATGACCGTGTTCATGTTCTTCCTTCTAATTTGCTGAGAACTGAGGCTGGTGATTGTAAGCAGCTCAAATCTGTCACTTCTCTGACCAAACTGACTTGTAAAGTGCTAACAGAGCCATAACTTTGCCATAATTTGAGATCATTCCAGTGCAGACTCTCACTGCAGGATTTCTCAAATATATTTTCAGTAAAGTAAAATAAAGTTAGCTCCATAGTTTCCAGTAAAAAAAATTACCTTGGAAATCTGAAATGACTAAATGTATTCAATTTCCTTTAAGAAGCTATTAACTATTTATTCTATATTGTTTTGCCAAATTCTTTAGCACAAAGTTTGCTGACATACAGAATTGAGATCACATTCACAAAACTTTGAGATCCTAAGAAAAGTCAAAATTTTATAAGTGAAGGTCAAAACTTTGAGATAAAAAATTGAAATTGAGTCAAAATTTCAGATGAAAGTCAAATTTTGACATAAAAAAGTCAAAATTATCAGATAAAAAGTCAAAACGTTGGGATTAAAAATTGAAATTATCCATTCAAAGAAACAAAATTTGGGGGTAATAAGTTTAAATTTAAGACTTTATTTTAAATTTTTGAGTTAAAAAGTCAAAACTTTAAGATACAAACATCAAAAATATGAGATCAAAGTAAAAATTCTAAAAGGGAAGGTCAAAACTTTGAGATAAAAAGTTGAAATTTTGATATGAGTGAGTTAAAAAGTCAAAATTTCAACATGAAAAGTCAAAACTTTGAGATCAAAAGTTGAAATTATCTGTTCAAAGAAACAAAATTGTGGAGTAAAAAGTTGATATTTCAGACAAGATTTCAAAATTTTGAGCTAAACAGTCAAAACTTTGAGATAAAATTTTGACATAAAAAGTTTAAATTATCAGATCAAAAAAACAAAATTTTGGATAAGAAGTTGAAATTTTTAGCAATATTTCAAAAATTTTGAGTCAAACTGTCAAAGCCTTGAGATAAAAACATCAAAATTATGAGATAAAAGTCAAAATTATCTCATTTATTATAAGCAAGTCACAGTCGGTAAGGAACTGTTTTTTTTATTTATTTTTTGAAATGTTGAGTTCATGACAATTAGCACACATTTTATTTTAGATTCAATCACAAATCACAACAAAATATTTGGAGAATTATCTCAACATTGAGCTGATTAAAAGCTGCTGATTTTGATTGAAGCAGGCGGTGTCACTCTCACTTCTGTTAGCTTTCACTTTTTCTTGTGCAAACTTGAAATACGAGGATTTATTTCTTCAGAAAGCAGGAAAAACTCCAAGTTTTTCAGTCTGTGGTGTTTAAATCATGATTTGTCAGTAGTTTACTGGGTGACACACACAGATAAGGGATCAACTAGGACGACTTCCACCTCACTGAGTGTGAATGTGTGTGTAGCTGAATAACAGCGCAGACAAACAGCACAACAAAGAGGGCATGTTTTCGCTCAGATGGGCTGAGATGTCATGCAGAAAGAGAAAAGAAAATGTCTGTGATAAACAGTTGGAGTCGGGGGGTGCAGCCAAGTCAATCTGCGTGTCTCCATTTGGCTTTGATTTGGAGCTAATGAGCAGATGGAGAGGGTCACTGAGACTCAGGATCACTCACTGCACACACACACACACACACAATACCTTTCTCCTTTCTGTGGTAATCAAACACTACCCGACTATACACACACACAGTCACACACGTATACACACTGCCTATTATTCAAGGGTAGAGAGAGGAGAGCAATTGAGAAAGAGACCATTACAGGAAGTGCTAAACACAGGCTGGAGGCTCCGCTCAGGTTACAAATGAGGATTTCTACCTGGACCTGGCTCTGCATTACTCTACAGGAGACCACCTGGAAGAAACACTAATAGAGAGACGCAGCTGACCCAAGAAGTGTGTGTGTATGTGTGTGTGTGTGTATAAATGTGTGTGTAAGGCTGACCTGTAGATGCCTTCCACCATGATGAGGATCTTTTTCCAGGGTCTGTGGGTGCGGGGTTGTCCAGAGACGACGGCTTCTCGCAGCATTTTCTCCAAACTGTGCATGTCTGAAACACACAAACACACAACAATTTAACCTTAAATATGCACAAGGAAAACACTTCTCACTGCCAGACTTTACCAGAAGAGACAGAGACTTAAATTCATGGAGGATCTAATCAAACACAGACAAAAATTCAGAATATTGACCCTTTTCCACAATACAATTCCAACTCCACTCGGTTTGGTTATCTTTTCCACTAGCCCGACTACAGACTCACGGTGGGCGTGGATCTTATAACACAGCTGCGCAGAAGTGTGTGCATGTCATCTATAACGCAACACAAACATAATTTTGTACTAACATATGTGCCACCGTGGTCTTTAAAGAAAAAAAAAAGCTTTAAAAAGATTTCATTAAAGTAATACAGCGGCTCAATGTTGGTCGTCATGACAACGGAGGTAAACAACAGCCTTGTGCTGCTGCACGCGGAGGAAAACGAAGGAGCTGCTTCCTGACATCAACTCTTCCCTGGATCCAGTGAGATCACTTTAATTTTTGATTTTTGGGCCTGGTATACCAGAGATTTTTTGTTGATCAATCATTCTTCTTTGAACTGGTTTTCCTTTTTGGTTCCCTGTGGATTAATGGACTGATTGGTGCTTAAAGACTCTCGTGGCAGACAGATCGCTCCTGCAGCGACGAACTTTGATTTAATTTAAAAGACTCTTAAACCAAACTATCTTTGCTGTTAACTTCTTTTTGGTTTAAAAAGGACTTTTAACTTATTTAGGAATCATGAAGGAGCATTTTAGGGCTGTATTTTGTCTTCATTCAGTCTGGTTCTGTGCCGTCAGGTTTAAATGTCATTAAAAACCCGTCGCTGACTTATTCCTTTGCCTCTTGTAAGTGATTTGTTCAGAGTCAGAAAGTGAATTTTCGAAGACGACATTCTCTGACCAATGAGTGACCAGCTCGATTGAAACCAGGGTAGAGCAGGTACTAAAAACTGGCGTCTGACTCGTAGTACCGCGCCTGTGGAAACACAACACAAAGTAGAGGCGAGTAGAGCAGGGCTAAGACGGGTCAGTGGAAAAGGGCCATAAGAGAATCAATCTTGTCACTGATGTAAGAGGCAACAAAACACTCCTGGACAAAACCTTAAGGCTGTGGAAAAACTACAAGAATCTGCATTTAACAGTGATTTACTGATGATCAAAAGTTTAAGTCAAAATTTAAGTAGGAATTGGTCTTTCATGACCTCCTGATGGTAAAGGGTAAAAAACGTTCTCTCTGTTTGAACGTGGTCGGATTTTTAAGCTGCATAATTAAAACCTCTCACTGCTGAGGTTGGACGCAGTGAGACAGACATTTTACGTTTCTTAAAGTCCTGAAGGTTTGGGACTAAATAGTCAAGTGGTAAACTCAAGAAAATACGTCTGCAACAGGCTTGTTAGAGCCTGATATGTTCCATGTAAATGTTATCAAAAAGATATTGAAACCCAAAATGATAACAGGTTTTTTTTTCATTTTGGAGTTATTATGTTTTGGGCTCAGCATCTGTTACACTATCAACCATTAACAACATTTCAGGTTTTATTACATTTGAGGTTAATTTTCAAATTGGGCTGTTCATGAAGACACATACTTGATCCTACTGACTGAGGAGTTGATGAGGGCACTGATATCAATAAAAATCTTATCCTTTTTTCAATATTTTATTCTATTTTAGGTGTTTTTCAGGCTATTTTGAGCTGTGGTCTTGAACTTTTGATCAGCTGATGAACATACTATCTCACTTTAATTGTTGTTTTCAATAAATTACCACCTCTCTCTTATTGACTCTTGCTCCTGTTTCTTCTTTTTGCATTTTGAGACTCTACTTACAACCTTCTTACGATACATCAGTGCCAGTGTAAATACACCTGGTCGGACAATTTTGTTAAGTAGTGTATCAGAGAGACATATTTTCCCTAATGTGAGCTCTCTCTCTCTCCACCTCTACCTCTTATATGTTGCACAAAACACACTTTTTGCAACATATTAAATGTAGCAATAGGTATTTTGCAAGGATCCCAAAAAGAAGCAGCAGAAACACCTTCCACAAACAACAACAAACAGGAAATACCTCTGCAGCCTGATGTTAATAAACACCTGCAGAGGCTGTTAGAGAGATGATTACTTCACTAAATGAGCGAAACGCGGGTTTGTCCAGGGGTCTGCGTGCATGCTTTAAGTATAATTGACATCCTGGCCTCAGGAGAAAAACCTCCCTGTGGTTTTCAGATCTTATGAGATGAGAGATATGCTCCTTCTGCACACTCCAGCAGGTGGCAGTGTTGAATAACCGTGGGAGCATCATTTGAAGTGTGACTGCAGTCTAATGTGGCTTGCAAAGGGATTAAATTTGCATAGCTGATAATCTGTCATACATGATCGATATCGCTTTATATTCTCACACGGAGGCTGATAAAATCACTTCCTGAAGCTCTACAGAGAAGACTTCATGCATAGTTATTAATATCAACATAGAGGAGCAACCACACAGGGGAGAGAGGTTTTTCTTTGTGCAGAGACAAGAATGAGGGGAAGATCAGTTCCCAGTTAAGCTCTGATGTCAGATAAACCACAGGCTGATATGAGATCCTGCACCACCACGGTGATGAGACAAGTCTAAACAGCTGTATCCATAACATGTCATTATCTTTGCATTGACCCTGAGGGAGCACAAATGCTTCTTTCTTTATCTGGTGAAACAAAGCTCATGCTCTGAATGAAAACAGTGAAGTGTTTGAGAGAGAGAGAGAGAGAGAGAGAAGAGCGGGCTTCAAAAGGAGTGTCCTTTATCTGTAGCTATTCGAAGGATTTCGACAAACAAGCCTGACGACGACGGCGACGAAACACCGGGTGAACCAGTTCTCCTGCTCCTTGATATGAAACTCCATCTCTGTTTAACATGCAACACGCAAATATTTCCAAAAGCATAAACAAGGGATGAGTGAAATTCAAGACACAGGCTGCAACAACTAATGTTGACGAGGGACTTTATGACTTTTAACTGTTGGTGCAACATCCTCCAAGTGTTTTTAGTACTTATATCTATAATCTGTAAAAGCCGGAGACTCTCAGATTCATGATTGTGAGCCCAAAAACATTTTGAAGTATCATATGTTCAATAGCTGCACGTGTCTTTCAGCCGAAACATGGTAATTCTTTGTTTGACGTCTCTATTTGTTCACCATGTTTACCTTTTTTTGTAGCCTTGTAAAAGATATTGTGCTTCACAGGGAGTATCCCCACTGGAATGAAGGTTAAATGAGATTAACCCCTTACATCCCACCTAATTCTGGTCTATATATCAAACTGTGTTTCAAAGCTTATAACTGAGGAACCATCTCAAATTCATTAGTGACTCCTCATTTAAGATATTAAAGTCTCTAGTTTCAGAAAATGTCACTTTTCTATATGTGGATTAAGTCCAAATCAGGATAAATGCAGCTGAAACACTTTTTTCTCATCATTTTTTGCAACCATTTTTAAATATCATTAACATCAAGATGCTTCATGCCAGACATAAAACATCCACCACATCACTTCTACACCTTGTCATCTACATCTGGATGAAATTTGAGCTTTCTAGGTAAAGTAGTTCACTTCACTGTCCACCCATTCATCCCAAGACTCTGTGCAAACAAAATCAGCTTTGTTAGTGCTCAGTGTCCTCTTTTTAGTGAACTCTTGTGGAAAAGGTTCAACAAAAATCATGAAATTGTAGCTCACAGTCACAGATTGTACCTCTTCTGTTGCGGACATGAATGTGAATGAAGACGCGCAGCAATAAAAAGGTCTCGCCAATGATGTATATGGCTACAGCTGGCTTTGCATGACGGGTAAGGTAATTGGTAACTGTTGGAGTGATTGACAGGCCTGTTAACAATCAAACTACCCTCTAATAGAGCTAGTAAACAGGACCACAGTGGGCCATGGGCAGTCAAGCAGGGAGTGCTTGTTGTCCATCACAAGCTGTCCTGGTATGAAAACTTCATAGAAAACTATTGGGTCATTCTTGTCTTGCAGCTAGAACCCTGTTGAAAACAAAGACTTGCAGCTTTGTCAGATTGACATTGAGGAGGAAATGCTCTAAGACTGTGAAGCTGCTGTTATTGATGAGAACGGACACGACAGACAGACAAACAACGGACTTTACAGGAGAAATTTCACCACTTGGAATAATTTGATGGAACAACACTTTTGATATGTTTGAACTCTGGATTCCTCTGGTGGAAAGGAGAGTGAATATTCAGGGTACGGGCGTCAGGATGTGACGTAATGACCCCAAACAGGTTGGACGTCCCAGTTGTTGTGAGTGATTCTTTCACTAATTATGTTTTGTTGGTGAAGAAAACTGTAAAACAAACTTAGAGACTGAAATGTGAAGAATTTAAGCTTTCAAACAGCGTTTATCATTACTTTGATGAAGTGATATGAATGGGGAACAGGTCCTGATGATCCCATGAGTCATAAAAGGTTAAAAGCCCTCCTGGTTTGTAATGAGTGGCCTCGCAGTAATAACAGAGTTCCTGAGCTTCTTGTTGCAAAGGTGTAAAGGTAAGGAGGGGTCAGCTGCTCAGGTGCCTTCAGGCTTTTTGCCTTTAGATGGGCTCCTGGGATCAGCACGTAGGACCCATAACTGACTCTGCTTGTACCTGTCAGGACACATTTGCTGCCGGAGCATCGGCTCATTTGTCCTGAAAGAGCCGAGCGCGCTGACTGTTGTATCATTCCCCGTTATACTCTCTCTTATCAGCCATTCACAATATGTAATTTGACAACTCAATAGAGAACAGATGGTTTAAGTAAGAGGACATTTTCATTTAAATAGCCGTCTTTTTGGCTGCTCTGCTGCCGCTAATGGATAAAACATAGTCGTGACTGTAAACTGAACCCATTTCATTAAAGCTTCTTCTTCTTCTTTTTTTTTTTTTTTTACATTTGCTGCTGTAAACACAGAATTTTAA
Source organism: Thalassoma bifasciatum (assembly GCA_008086565.1). Taxonomy (NCBI): domain Eukaryota; kingdom Metazoa; phylum Chordata; class Actinopteri; order Labriformes; family Labridae; genus Thalassoma; species Thalassoma bifasciatum. The sequence continues at coordinate 34,351 of RPOG01004143.1, forward strand.
GTAGGTCTTCCCAGAGGCAAATCCTGCACCGCACACAAAGTAATGTGTTTCTCACAGCAGCAGCAACAGTTTGAAATAAATGGAAGGAAAAATGCATGATGTGAAGAGGGGATGCTGAACAAACAAATTCAAACCGCATCAGCAGACAATCTCTGGCAAAACACATCATATCTTCGATGTTTGACTGGCGGGAGCAATGAATGTTAAGCACCAGAGCTATTGGATGTCTGACAGCACATTCAACTTAAATATCAAAGTGTTGTTGCGAGGCTGGATCTTTGTTACACGTGTTTCTGGACTCACTGTTGTGTTTGAAGACTCGGATCGTCGCTCCTGAGAGTCTGGCCCCCAAGATGAGTGACGTGTGGTTGAGCTCGTCACTCAGGATCAAACAGCCCTGGAGATCAAGAGAGAAAGAAACTATTGAATTATCAAAAACAGCCACAGCAGTCAGAGAGAAAAAAATTCTTCCATATGGACAGGATCTGTTTTATTTATCTAGAACATCCTAAAGTGTGTTGTTGCTCCGCAGATTTGTACTTGCAGAGTATTTACGAAGCTGCAACCTGTAGTTTTGAAATATAAAAACAATGCAGAGGAACAAAACAGTTGCAGTTCCTTAAGTGACCACTTGAGGCTCGCTGCAGAAACTCTTGAAACCACATACACACCCATTCAAAAGAGCTGATTTCCCCAACAGAAATAAGCATTTTTAAAGAGTGATTAAAGAAAATATTTGGGGTTAAAATAGATCATGATAAGATGTTTTTATGGCAGGATCAGGATCTGGATTCTATTGAACATTAAATATTTCATATTCAGACTATTCTGACTGGCAAACAACATTTCAATGCACCATTTTCTTCTTTTCTACACCTTTTCATAACTTTAATTCTGTTCTGTGTCCTGTTATGCATTTTTTGAACCTTCACATTTTCATATTTCACATAAAAAAGTTCATTTTAAGACATCAGCAGTAAGAATTGTTGAGTTTCTGCAGGATGTGCAGAGCTTTAACTTTATACAAGTAGCTCATTCACAGTCTAAATGTAGTTTAGTGAGATGTCACAAGATGTATTGATTTTGAAATGTGATTGGGGATCAGATCTTCTTTTTCACACTTCTTTTCTTTGTTAATTATAACTTTTTATCTAATATAATACGATGGGTTAATGTTTTTTTTAAATCAAAAGTTAAGTAGTGATGCTGTTTGAAAAGTGACAGCATGCAAACTTTGTAAGTTTGTAGCTTAGTTCAGTAGCCGGCTGCATTTAGCCTAGCTCCTCACAGCTCGGTGCTCTGAGACGTGTCTGTAACGTTAGTGAATCCTGGTTGTGTCCTACCAGTGCTCATCTACCAACTCCAACCTCACCAAGTAGAGCAAACGTAACCTGGCTCTTCATTTTATTGATAGACTCTCAGGTTTGAACAGATCACTGCAGAATAACTGCTGCATGTGGACAGGAATCAACATTAGCACAAACACATTAACTCAAGTTTTAGCCTTTAGCTCATGTCATTCAGAAGATATAAAGGAGGCTAAAGACCCTCAACTGTTCTACTTGGTTAGTATTTCGATTTAAAAATATGAATCAACGCCACCTTTAAGCGATGCACTGTCTGGTTAATTGCTTCTGCTTGATTGTTGCATGTGAAATTCAGCAAGAGCTGTACAAGTGTTTTTAAAGCCCCTTTTGTTCATTTGTAAATCCATATAAACCATGATACTTTTAATTATAGCAGCAGGCACTAACACATCTTAATAATTCCATCAGAGCTTTAACGCAGGATTGCTCATTTCCATGAGGATACATTTTCAGAGGAAAAGTTGTAGAAGTAAGAAGTTTCTGTCAGTATAATCCATCACTCATGCCATAAAAAATTCAGATTGAAGTCCTGTTTACGAAAATATGTCTAAAAATGTGTATACAAGGATCAAATTAATGCAAAAATTTGAAAAATTAACACTTGAGCTAATTAGAGTTACTTGTTTTAGAAATGATCAAGTCTTCCATTGGTAGTTTTAATTTATGCAAAAACAAAATGATCCAAAAGATATATTCAACAAACATATAAAAGACTAAAACCAGTGTTTCAAGATTAGAAACACTGTCACAGTCATATCTATGACAATTTTTGTCTCTGTGTATAATTGAGGCTCTAAGGATTTTCACAATCATGTGTGTCTTTGGTTTGGCCTGGGGATAAAAATACTGCAGCATGTACCAAACATGTTTGCAATGCTCTACATTTTTGCATCATGATTTTTATAATAGAAAGTGAAGCTCCTCCATATAAATCAGCATGCAAATGAATTCCTGCCATTGCATGAATTTCTCTCTGGAACATTAGCATTTTAAACACAGCAGCTCAGAGCGTCTGACTACACTGCTTTGAATGAACTCGTGTAAAGGGTTTTGTTGACACTGTCTCAGTGACAGACACTCCGGGTCTTGCCTTGGGTCCAGCTGGCTCCGTCCCTGCTCTACCAGCAGCTGTCACTCTAATGTGGCTCTGCCTGCACAGTAAGTCCAGTCCCTGCACAGCCTGTCCCTGTAGGATAGGGTTGGCAGTGAGGTTTGACCCCTGGTCCCTGCGGGGTCTCTGTGGGGGCCGTAGCTTCGGGGGCAGCCGCACCTCTCGGTCTGCATAAAACGACCCCGTTCTCATCACTTAAACAGTCGACCTCTCTCTCCTCCTGTCCGAGCCAATCACGGATATTTATGCTGCGTTTTGCCCCCGGTAACCCGTGGCTGTCTGTGTGAGACAGGCCTGAGTTTGGGTAATCATACCCCTGAGTGCTGCTCTTAACAAAAACCTGCCCTGTCTTGTCAATGTGTCTGAGAGCAGCCGTGCCCGGAGCCGCGTCCTCCCGGCTACTGTTATGTTTAATTATGATTTTAATTAATGGGGGTCGGTGGGGAGATGTTCACAGCTGAGTTTAGTTGACTGTAATTCATTAATTTAGGCCATATGCAAGAAAGGAACAAAAGCTTGGCTAATTAGATTAATTTCCGCTGTGCTGTGAAAGTGACACCCGTATATATATGTGAGGATTTCCTTTTTAGGTGTGAAAAAACCTGCACCTTTCCTCATTTGATCCTGCTTCCTACAGGGCTGAGCAGGTGATACGACACGCTCAAATGGGCACATCAGGAACTGGGCCAAAAGCTTCTGGATGAAACTACCCAGACAACAAATGTGAGCCAAAACACACTCCTGTTTACCAGTAGAGTTGCAGACTTTTTGAAGGACAGGGGCAGAAAAAAAAGGAAGGGGTTCAAACAGTGTGCATTTTTACTACACAAGAGAACAGTTTGTCATAATCTAACAAGCCAAGAGGTGAGTTTCAGGTGTTTATCCATCCAAGAGGGCAGTTAAGCACACATTTTGGATCCCCAAAGAGTACTTTAGAGTGTGTTTTGACTCCCAAAAAGGTCTCATTTTTGTGCGTCTTGGTTCCCCAAAAGACCACATCAGCACGTCTTGTGTTTAGAGAAGGCAATTAACTGTGTTTTGGCTCCCAAAAGAACAGTTTTGCTTGCATCTTGGCTCCAAAAAGGCCAATGAAGCTTGAGTTTTGGCTCCCAAAGGGACACTTTGGTGAGAGTTTTGGCTTCCACGAGGGCGATTTCACATGCTTCTGGTTCCCAAAATGGTACTGTAGGACATAAATTGGCTTTGGAGAGAGTAATGAAACACATTTTGGCTCCCAAAATGGCACTTGAGTGGATGTGTTGGCTCCAAAGAAGGTAATTAAATGCGTGTTTTGGCTCTAAAAAGGGCACTTTTGCTCGTGTCCTGGGTCCATGGAGGGCAATGAAGCTTGCGTTTTGGCTTCCAAGGGAGTAGTTTCACGTGCATCTTGGCTCTGGAGAAGGCATTTAACTGTGTGTATTGGCTCCCAAAAGAACAGTTTTGCTTGCGTTTTGGTTCCCAAACGGACACTTAAGTGAGTTTTGGCTTCCAAGAGGGCAACTTAACATGCTTTTTGACTCTCAAAATGGTACTGTAGTACACGTATGGGCTTCAAAGAGAGCAATGAAGTGCGCTTTAACTCCCACACTGGCACTTAAGTGGACATTGTGGCTCCAAAGAAGGCAATTAACTTTGTGTTTTCACTCTCAAATGGGCACTTTTGCTCACGTCTAGGGTCCATGGAGGCCAATGAAGCTTGTGCTTTGGCTTCCAAGAGAGTAGTTTAATGCGCATCTTGGCTCTGAAGAAGACAATTAACTGTGTGTTTTGGCTCCCGAAAGAACAGTTTTGCTTGTGTCTTGGCTCCAAGGAGAGCAATGAAGCACATTTTGGCTCCCTAGATGGCACTTAAGTGGACATTTTGGCTCCAAAGAATGCAATTAGCTATGTGTTTTGGCTCTCAAATGGGCAATTTTCTTCACATCTTGGGTCCATGGAGGGCAATGAAGCTTGTGTTTTGGCTTTCAAGAGGGTAGTTCAATGAGTGTTTTGACATTTAAAATCAATTTGTAAACTGTAGTTTTCTAATCACTTATTGTTGTAAACTGTCTTGTTATCATGTTTGGCTTTTATGATATGTGCTGCTGCCCTCTTGGCCAGGTCACCCTTGCAAAAAAGATCCTGATCTTCATGGGCTATTTACCTGGATAAATAAAGCTTAAATAGAAAACTTTGAGGGTGTGACTAAGGGCACTTTAGCGCATGTTTTGTCTCCCAAGAGTGCAATTAAGAGCATGTTTGGCTCCAAAAAGGGCACTTTAGTGAGCAATTTTAAAGCATTGGACCAACCATTTGAGAGGTGAGGTTGTGAACCACCTCTCGTCCCCCCTCTATGCACACCACTGCTGCTTACAAACGTCGTAAGTCTTTTTATATTCCATTCAAAGGATTATTTTATTGGTTTGTCTGTAAATAAATGGCCTTGATTTCTTGAGCTTCATGTTTGTACTGTGGGTGAGTTTGATTTCAGCTTGAAGGCAGGGTGTGTCGACACTGTGTGGTATTAAGCGTCTAAGATTACAAACCTTGCCAACAAGCGCAGGAATGTTCATTGAGTTGGTTGCGAAACCCATCCCAAAAGCCATGGAGGACTCTACGCCGAGGAAATCCGCCACAAGTTGCTCCAGCTCCTCGTGGATGCTCAGGTTACCTGCATGACAGAATGCAAAACATAGATCACCTGACGGGAGCTACTGCAGCTTTTGGTTGATCTGGTTAGACTCTGGATTTTCTCTCCTTTTTCGTCCGACCACAAATTTTGTCAGAGATAAATTCTGCCTGATAAAAAATCCATGTGCGAAAGTCTGGCAAGCACATCTTTGCTCTCTCCAAGGATTGGAGGAGATTTATAAAGATTCAAGTTGTGCTAAATTTGTAATTTACTGCCCCTTTTCACCCCAGGTAATACCAAGTGAAGTCCTGCAAGACTTGAAAGTGTTCTGCAGCCATTTTTGGGAGCGCACAGGCAGTTGTTTATAACCCGATGTGACAGCTGGGGACTGAAAATTCATTTAGAAAAATTGATCAGATTGTAATCTGTCACCTGGCTGGGTGTTTTTATATTTTCTGCAATAAAAATGGGCTTTTTGGGGGATCTCTGGGGGGGCTTTCAGCTGTGGCCTTGTGGGCAGCAGATAGAAAGAAGGATTACTGTTATAATTGGGAACAACAGGAAGAGAAGTGGGCAGAAAAAGGCTCATTTAAACCTGCTTTAGAGACACAACGCCAGCCCTCCTCACAGCCTACATTTTGAATTTGTCATTATTTGTCCTTATTTTGTTTCCTGAAAATCTAAACCACAAGCTTCATATGGTTTGTGGAGGAAAAAGTCATCTTACTTGCTAAACATAATTTCGTTTGATAAGCTGTCCATCACTTTAACAGTTTCAGGCTTTTTAAAAATAGCAAAATCAATGTCACTAGTCTAATTTTTGATGGTTTTACTGGCTTCTGTAGCTCATTTAGAGCTGTCAGTATTAATATCAGTCTGTTTTGCAACCAGTTTCTGGTTAACCTCCCTGGTTAAGTGGCTGCACACTAGTTTAACCACACACAGTCTGCATGAAACTGGCAATTGGTATCAGTTCAATGATACCAGATGATAAGTGGTCAGTTTTCTGCACGTAACAAAAGCATTCAGGCCTGGCATGTACGTATGTTACAATATAAAAACAGATTTTTTTCCGCTACGGTTTTTGCATTTTCATGTGAAGTGTTGCAACGTATATTGGTCGTATGAAGCTTGTTAGCCCGTATAAATCCATAAATTACACCATCATTGTTTGAGCCACAGGATTCAAAGCGTGCGAAAAAAGCAGCATAAATTGCACTTTTATATTTCTTGGTTTCATTTAGTTTGTGGTGATTGTGTTGCACTGACTCGTGTCTGTTTATCTGTTGAATTTTTGTCCACGACTACAAATCAAATCTTCCTTCCAGAGACGATCAAGAGTTGAACTGAACTTCACTTATAACCAAGGAAAATGTTTTCCATTAGGGGGCGAAATCATAAATATGTCGGGATGATTTTATGTCAGGATCAGGATCTGGGTTTTATCAGAATTGTTTTTCATTTTCAGACTCTTTTTGACCTCAAGCCCCAAATGTTTCTACGCACCAATTTTCAACTTTTCTTGTTTCCTCTAATGTGTTTTTTGACCTCTCACATTGTCATATTCTGATAAAAACATTCATTTTAAGGCATCAGGTGTAAGAGTCGTCGAGTTTCTGCACGTATTCGGCTCCAAACAAGTAGCAAATGCACAGTGTTGAAATGATTTAGAACATGATTTATTTTGTTTCTGTAATTAATGTATTGAAAGATGTAAAGCTGGGGGCAAATTGGACCATAGGCCTGACTTCTTTGGCTCATACACAACAGACGTACAGCATTTTCAGGCTTACAAAGAGCTCAACAAATAAATAAAATAACTGCAATGTTATGTTTATTTGATCCAGTCCCTAAATAAAGCAGCCGCTCATGCTTTCATCTGTTGAACACACATAAAGTCCTGAGATTGCAACTAATCTTCACGAGTAGTTTTACAGGAAATAACTCAAAGAATTTCTTCGAGTTGGCTCATTAAACGAAACCTGATAAAATTGGCTAATGAGTAAGCAGATTGTAGATTTATTCCAGCTGAAAACAGACATAAAAGGAGCTGGGACTCATCTCTGTGGGGAGGAATGTCTGCATTAACTTGCTTTTCTCGCCAAACCTTGACTCGACCCTGGGTGAGTGAAAGAAATGAATGGATCGATGTTTAAAAGAAAAACCAAGCTTGTTTTGACGTCATGAAGCCGAACCCCTTAGAGGAAACGATGTGCTAACTGAATATCTGTCCGGATCAGACACTAAACACAGCAGTCACAATCAATAAAAGTCTGTAACCACAGTAAAAAGTTCAAACAGACTGAATGTTTCAGGAAAGCCTGGAAACGTGAATCGACAAACGCACATAAAAACCATAATACAAAGAAGCAGCTCTGTCTTTCCGGTGGTTTCCATCAGGCTTTTCGCCAAGTCTGATCGATTCCTGCATTTCCTGGACCACTCAGCCCCACCGCCCTGCTGGCATGTGCAGCTCTCTGGTCAGACGGCATCGGCGTTTACTCCGAAGAGAACATTTCACTTAGAGACGCCTGGCCTCCTTATTGATACGTTAACCTCCTGAGACCGCTCCAGGTCTGTCCTGTAAGACGACTCCTGAGCTGTCATGTATGAATCTCATTAAACTCAGTCACCTGTCCTCTCTGAGTGACCTCCATCACCTTTCTGATGTCATGTTTGCAAAGCTTTAAAAACCAACAACAGGGTCAGACAGCTTTGTTTTCACAGACGGAGAGATTAAAGATTCAAATCAGGAAGTTGTCTCAGGTTCTTTCAGTGTAAACATGATTGAGTTTTTCTTTACAGCTTTGGTTTGCAGAAGTTAATCATTTCTTTGATCAACCTTGACTAGAGTCTGAGCAGACAAATGAAGCTTTGACTGCTTAGTTTTCACACAAAAAAAACTCATTTGCACATACTCACAAGGCAAAAACTGAAATCTCAGCAAGTGTTTGTTTACTCTCTCATCATAAATCTGTCCTGTGCAGAAAAATGTGTTATTCCAATACGTTCAAAAACAAGAATGACACCTAAATTGCTTGCAAATAGTAAAAAAATCTTCCACATTTTTGGACTTGTCAGGTAAATGTGGCTTGAACAAACCTGATGAATGTCTTAAGTGTGTTCATCAGCTGGTAGAAAGTTTAAGAGCACAGCCTTTAAAAGACAAAATCTGCACAAAAATGTGGATCAGCGTCATTTTCTGTCAGGTATTCTCACTGTCATGACCTCCTGATGCCAAAGGTTAAAAAGCTTCCTCTCTTTGAACGTGGTCGGATTGTTGAGCTGCATAGATGAAACCTCTCATAACTCAACGCCATAGCTGCTGAGGTTGGATTCTGTAAAACAGACATTTAGAATTTCTTCAAAGATCCTGAGAGTAATAGAACAAAAAAGTCAAGTGGTTGACCAAAAAACATTTCACCTGGATCTGACTGGCTGTCCGTTAAAACACGGGACAATTCTAAACCTGAAGAAAGACGGCAGAGCTCTAAGAATAAAAACCTCTTCCACTAAATTGCCCATTTAGACTTTGATAGAGAGCGTCATGTTCTCCAAGGAGGAAAACTTGAACCTTGATGGTCCTGATGGCGTCCAACGTTACTGTCATGACAAGGAGATCCCACTGAGATGTTTTCTAGGCGGCACAGTGGAGGGGGGGGGCATCATGATCTGCTTTTTCCTTCAATGGAACAATGGAGCTGATGGTTGTTCAGGGGCGTCCTTCATGACTGAGGACCCTGCTCTGTGTGATAATGACTGAGTTTTTTGCTGTGCTTCGCAATGTCCACCTGACAAAGGTCTTCTTCTTCTTCTTCTTCTTCTTCTTCTTCTTCCAGAGGAATAATCTCTCTCTTTTGAATCATCCTGCTTATTCCCCTGATCTAAATCACATTGAGAACATTATGGGATGGATGAAGGGGGAAGTTTACAAAAGTGGACGCCAAACATGAAGCATCTTCACCACTTGGAGCAACGTTCACACTAACCTCCTGGAAACACTCACATCAAATATGATAATGGATCAATATGGATCAAGATGAGATAAGACTCCTTATCCTGTCTTGATGTTGGGTGTCTGTTAATAAAATAACTAAATACTCTAACATTAACAGGTATCAACCTGCTAATGTTTTGTAAAGTGTCTTGAGATAACGTTTGTTATGATTTGGCGCTATATAAATAAAGATTGATTGTTTGATAAAATAAATAAAGATTGATATGAACAAACTTATCTATTAAGTGATCAACAGAAACAGTGGAGCTCCTCATTACTGAGTTGTCTCACTCCCATTTCTCCTTATGGCAGTTTGAAACTGTACTAAATTCCTTTTTAGGATCCAACAGTGCAAAAAGTAAATTTCTGCAGTTTTTAACTCTCTCATGCATGAATTATGAAAGTCAGAGTCAGGATTTCTCCCTTGAGTGTTTTTATTTGTCATAAGGCATGAAAGAACGTTTTCCATTTTTTTTTCAAATATTTGTAACTCAAAAACTTTCAACTTTCAATTCAACTTAAAAAAGTGTGAACTTGATATAAATATGACTTATTTTTTTGTTTGACTTCTTTTCTTTTCTTTTGGTAATTTCATGAATAATCTTTTTCAGTGCTTTGCAAAACATTTTAACTCTCTTTCATCCATTTTAACACTGAATAATTTATAGTTATGCTGTTTTACCCTCAAATATTTGTCTATAACTTTTTTAAAAAATATTTGGAAAAAGAACTAAAAACATTTTTTTCAGGCCCTAAGAAGAATGAAAATATCCTGACACAAGCTAAAATGAATTTCCACTACATGAAGCATTGAATTTAGGAGTGAATAACTTTTGAATAGGTGTCCACTGTAGTGGCCACTACGCACCACAGGGTTAAACTAGTCTTAAATTTTTGTGCAGAAAATATAAAGTATTTTAAGCCCATTTTTACAGAATATGAGACTTAAACTTCTGCTTTTATTCCAGTTTTTGCAGTGTAGTAATGTGGGTTTGTTAGCTGCACACAGTATTTATTGATAACTGGAATGTATGGCATCAGTTTCTTGTTCACTGTGTGTTAATGATTGTGAGACAGGTAGGCACAGGGAGGTATCCATTAAGAGCAATCCTTGAATGCGTCACATGTCTGTTTATTCACAGGGCGTGTTTTCAGTGCCCTTTGGATCTCCTTTGGATTAACACTCTCTTTACTCTTGCATATAAAGTAATTGTTGGAGAATGATTCATGAGTTTGTGATTTTCTAAAACCCAACATAACTGAACCGGTCTGTTAACAAATAATATCTGGGATTTAGTAGGAACTGACAAAAGAGGAAGAATATGTTGGAGTAGAGGAGGGTTGAAATATTTGTGAGAAAGTGTCTGTTGGAGCAGGTTTTGAGAGGGTTTCAGAAGCAGAAATAAAAGTTAAGTATAGATTTAACTTAGGTGTTTCAGTTAAAATACATTTATGAGGATTTGTACTTGATATCTTCTGTGATTCCCGATACAAAACGCTGCACATGAAGTCAAACACTGGTGGTAGTGGCATCACTGCTCCGACGGAGATACTGGGCCTTTAATAATTGATGCTTAATAAGATCCCATGGGAGAAATGCTTGTTATTCCTTAACCCTCTGAGTCAGGCAGCTGAAACAAACCCAGAGAAAAACAGTCCCATTTTGAAAGAGAAATAAACATATAAATAAATCACGTGGATGAATAATGGATCTTGGAGAAGAGTGTGTGTTTGTGTCAGAGAGAGAGGAAGAGCTGTTCTCGTAAAACTAACGATTCCATGCCCTTTTTATTCCTCTGCTTTTCTCTCTTCTCGTCAAAGTGCTGATATCATGCACAGTCTGCTGCGACCGACCCTCTCAGAGCTCCTGTGTCAGCTCTCAGAAGATTTACAGCAGGGTGGTGTCAGAGGAGCCGTAAACTCAACGTCACTGAGAGACGGAAAAACACAACCACACTTTTTAACTAAACTTTGCTACTGTTGGTGTGGACGCTCCAATGAACACCATAATGGTTAACTATTGACCATCACCCACACAGAAGATGCCTCATTGCATAATTTTATACACCAAAAGGGTATGATATGATCGTAAAGTTCCTATTTTTCCTTGTTTTCTGCAACTTTACATCGCTTTTATTTAGATTAACTCCCTTTTTTCTGACTGCAAATATTGACCCTGGAGAAAGTCTTTGTTAATGTCTCTTCAGAGGGACTTTTAGATAAGATAAAGTTTTTAATGTGTCACTTGCCGGTTTCTCCTTAAGGAAATTATGTCAGCTGCATTTTTGCTTCACTTATCTACAAGAAGACAGACTACATGTACTATCTGTCTTTATTTAAGGCAAAATCAACCTCCTCTAAGTGTTTTGTGTTACAGTTGTCTCCCTTGGCCTTTGTTCACACAGCTCCAGGCTCAACCAGACACGAGCACTTCACTCTCATAACTTTACGTCATCATTTAGTGTCCTTTGTTTACAATAGGCAGAGTCAAAGTCAACACATTTAACACAAGCAGAGACAAATTTTTGAGCAAACACTTGACATCTGCATCATAAAAACACTGACTTTTTTACCAGCGTAGTTTGAAATGACTGTCTTGAGGAACAGTTGTGTGAATTTTACGCCACATCTACATTGCGTACGGATGCTTGTGTAACTGTAACATGGGGAAATGCATCTCCTTCAACCATGAAACATTGACTTTACAGGTTAAATGTATTTGGACAGAGTACAGACTGCTCCTAAAGGATGTAAATTTAACCAACTTCCTACTCTTGCTGCATCCCTGCAATGGGTCATATTGTATGTTGATATATTGTATCCCATCCTACTATACTGTACTGTACTGTATCTCATCCTATTATATTGTATTATACCATTTAGAGATGTTTTGCATTGCATCCTATCATATCAGTTTGTGTCTTATCCAATTATATTACTTTACTACGTATAATATCGTAAAGACCTGAGTTAAAATAACATCATAACACATTGCATCTTATTGTTTCGTGTCAGTCTGTGGTATAGTTTTGTTACATGGCGTATCCTAAAATGAGCTATTATTCAACAGTTAAGAAGATATTAAGAATGTGAGTTTGCCCAATCAGAGGCCGAGCTCAGCAGATTAACAGGCGGGTGTCCTGCACTCAAAAAAAAAACAACAAAAAAACCCCACTGACTTTAATGAAAGTCTTTATATCAACTGGTTGCATGTAACTTAGCGGAGCCTATATTTTTTGCTTTTAACTTAATACATTTATATGGAACTAGATCACATAATAAATTCAGTAACATTCATTATTTCAGTCCATGGTTGTAAGAGATTGTTTTGTTTTGTTTTGTATCTAATCTCATCAGTTCATATTGTGTAGAGTGTTCTTGTACGATCTATTTTTGTATTGTATCATATCATTTTGTGTCTTATACTATCATGTTGTTTGGGTATGCACTATATCCCATTGTGTGGCGTCAGGTGTTGTGTTGTAACATTAAGTGTATAATCAGTGGAAGCCATGACAGTCAGCTCTAACTGAAGTCGCCACTAAAACTGCTCCCCCTGGTGGCTGGCTGCAGTATAGGTCAAAATCTCCATCTTCTAATTTATTCCAGATGAGAGGTGGTGAAACTTTAGAAAACAATCACATCTTGTAGAAATGTTTCCCACATCCTTACATTGGGGTGATATAAAGATGTTATTTGGCTGCATTGAGTTCAAGTTCTCTTTTTTCTAAGGAGTTGGTGTTTCATTAGTTATTAAAGGCTAAAAAACGGGTTATAAGTTGGGAGATTAGACCTTCAAAATGAAATGAATCATATTGTATTGGTTCGTATTGTGTAGTATTTCATGTGGCACAGTTTTGTTTCATGTGATATTGTATAATGTGGTGCTGTGGCGTGATCGCTTCATTTTGTGTTGTATCCTATGACAACCGTGTACTTAGTTTTGAAAAGTATTGCTTTCCGACGTATCGCATCACATCATATTGTATCATATCCTATTGTAGCATGGTGTCATATGTGCTCTATTGTAGCATTTACTTTTATAAGGGCTGTCTTATCTTATCATATTGTTTGGGAATGTGTTGTATTTCATCATAAAGTATCAATTCATGATGTGCCATATGGTATTGAAGTGTTAAGTTTCCTTTTGTGTAGTAGCGGATAGTAAAGTGCCATGTCTCACATCATATAGTTTCATACGTGTCCAAAGCCATTGTTTTTGTTGTATCATGTTGTGTCATGTCTTATCGTAGCGCTTTGTGTAACATCTTCTTGTGTCTCACTGTATCCCTTTGTTGTGCGTCGTGTCATATCATATCCTATTGTAGCATGTCCTGTTATATTGTGTCATACTGTATCCTACTTAGTTGCGTTGTATTATTGCTGCACAAGGGGCATAATTGACCTCAGGTTCTAATCACAAACACAGGTGGGTCAATGACAAATAGAGGGTCTAAAAACGTATTTTTAAAAAGTTCTTTGAAAATGGATAAAAAACACATTTCTGAGAGAAGAATTATGTTTTCTAACAGATTTCAGTAGTTGACCAACATTTCAAAGTTTTTAGGTTCATTATTTTTTAGTATTTTTAATTTGAGCACCCAAAAATGTCAGGTGGCGCAACCAAATATATGAAAATATATTTATATGTTCCTGTTATTTTTTCTGTGTGAAATTATTGGCAAGTATCTCTCAAGTGTCTGTAGTGACTCATACATTTTCATTTTGTGTGTTTCATTTCTTTTATTTGTGAATAAGATAAATAATTTGATGTTAAAATAACATTTCACATTATTACATTGGTTGTACCACCTGACATGGAAATTGTTCCAGTCACCAATGAAGTGAAAAAACCTTTTTTATCAGTATTTCAGAGAAATCTACAAACTTTTCCACTTGGTCACAAATGTCATTTGGGCTCCTCTGGCTGATGCAGTTTCCTGCTTCCTATTTTATTCTCTTCACTTTAAAATAAAAGTCTAATGTTACGGTTGCACCACCCTGACATTTGACAAGGTGAAAATTACGGGACAAAAGTTTTTTAAATTTCTCAACAGCTTTAAAAAAAATTTCATTTGCAAAGAATGTTTTATTTAAAAAGGTTCAAGCATAAAATAATGCCACTGTATTTTTAATTTCCATTTACAATAACTGACATTCAATTTTTAGAGTTTAATTACTGTGGATACTTGTCAGGACGGTTGCACCACCTGACATTTTTGGGGGTTTGAGGAACCAAAACATAAAAAAACATGTTGTATTTTAATAGTTTAAAGATGTGTTCAAATAACACAGGTTTCATAGAATAAATAAATACATGTGATGAAATACTCAATTCATGATGGAAGGAAATATTGCACTCTCTCTTCAGCAGTTTGATAAATAAAGGAAAAGTGCACTTAAAGGAACTCTTAAAAATGTTGCAGCACAAAATATTACAATACTACCCTGATATGATTTTCAGCCCCCACCCCATGACGGCCTCTTAAACAGGTTCAAGACCAGCTGGAAACCTCGAAGATGAAAAAGCATCTAAAATTCATCTAAAGCTGCAGATTCCAGCCTCTGATCCGTCATGCTCTCACACTTCCATCACACACATTCATTTTGCATCCTGCCTCATGTCCAGGGTGATGTTACTATCCTCTATGATATAATTCCCCTCACTGCTCAGTGTGCACCAGGATGTAATATCTTATGCCCAAATGGTACATAATTCAACCGAGGCTGAATAATTCATCGCAACAGTGCAGCCACTGAAAGATAATTAAACAAGCGGGCAGTGTAATTCACAGGAAAGATAATAAATGATGGCGTGTGTGATGAGGGAGATGGAGTTTTATTTCCAGGGGCTTTCAAAATAGATGTACGAGCAGGAAATCCAAAGTCATGTAAAATAAATTAAAGTAAAAAGGGTCACCATATGTTCTCACAGATTGTGAGTGGTATTTTTTTTCTTCTAGGTAAAATAAATCCTCTTTATGAAACTAGGACAAGAACCACACTTCTTTTCACACACTGACCACAAACGTACCTATTTCCTGCCTTGTGCTGCACACCCCGACTCCGTACTGACGCGTTTTGTCTGCCACAGTTGTCAGGAAATCAGGGTTGTTTTCAGCAAACCCGAGGTAGTTGTAGGAGCCCACGTTGATGACATCGTGCAACGTCCTCCCGGTTAACCTGCAAGTGTGAAACATTTGGAATCACTTAAGGTTTATTCCCCATTCGACACGCACTCAGAGAATTGATTACTTGCTATAAAAAGTAATCAACATTTAATGAA